>JALIZH010013983.1:0-26970 GCA_030522465.1 Rhipicephalus appendiculatus | reverse complement strand
CATCGCTTCTTTCATCGTGTTGCCAGAATGCTCCCGGAAAGTTATCCTTGGCATGGATTTCCTCCGCGAGCACGGCGCCGTTATTGATCTCCGTGACTTACTCGTAACGTTTGCTGACGACCATGCCCCCGCAACCAAGAGATACCAACGCGCAGAGGACAGCACTTCGTATTGTCGACGACGCCGTTACACTTCCGCCGCGAACCAGCATGTTCGTGACTGTACAGAGCGACAGACCTCATGGCAGTAGCGGCATCACCGAAGCGAACCTGTCGGTGCTCTTGGCTCGGCAAATCTCCGTCGCCCGCGGCATAATCCAAATTAAACGTGGAATGACTGAGCTGTTGGTTACCAATTTCAGCGGCGAATACCAACATTTGGCTAAGCGAACGGCCGTCGCTCACTTCGAAGCCATTGACGGTGAAGCATGTTTAACGATTGCTCCGATTTCCGCAGCCGGTAAACGTGACACCACGGTGGCCAATACAGTCGATGTCAATCCGAAGCTGCCATGTGTGCAGAAGGAGCAAATACGCTGTATTCTACGCATGTTTAGTGACTGTTTCGCGTCTACATCCAAAATAAACCAAACACCGACCGTGAAGCACCGTATTATAACGGACCCCGCTGAAAGGCCCGTACGTCAGCATGCCTACCGAGTGTCCCAAAAGGAACAAGAGGTCATACGTTCTCAAGTGAAGCAGATGCTCGACGACGACGTCATTCAACCCTCCACCAGTCCATGGGCGTCCCCCGTCGTACTGGTAAAGAAGAAGGACGGCACTCTTCGCTTTTGCGTCGATTATCGTAAACTCAACAACGTGACGAAGAAAGACGTTTACCCTCTTCCACGCATCGACGACTCACTAGACCGCCTTCGACACGCCCGGTACTTCTCTTCCATGGATTTGCGCAGCGGTTACTGGCAGATCGAAGTTGATGAACGCGACCGCGAAAAAACAGCATTCGTAACTCCTGATGGCCTGTACGAATTTAAAGTGCTACCATTCGGCCTGTGTTCTTCTCCCGCGACGTTCCAGAGGATGATGGACACAGTGCTGTCAGGTCTTAAGTGGGAATCGTGCCTTGTTTACTTAGACGACGTCGTTGTCTTTTCACAAACGTTTGAGCAGCACTTGCAGCGACTTCGTTCTGTCTTTATGGCAATTCGCACCGCAGGCCTATCGCTGAAATAAGAGAAATGCCATTTTGGTTACGACGAACTAAAGTTACTCGGCCACCTTGTTAGCCACAATGGTATTCGGCCGGACCCAGAAAAGACATTGGCTGTCGCTGCATTCCCACCACCTGCCAACAAACGTGATGTGCGTCGGTTTTTGGGCCTCTGCGCATACTACAGACGTTTTGTGCAGAATTTTTCGAACATAGCCGAACCCCTCACTCGTCTGACAAAAGAAGATGTTCCCTTTGCGTGGGGCCCTGAGCAAAGACGCGCTTTCTCGGAGCTTCAGCAGCGCCTCCAGACTCAGCCCCTTACTCGGACACTTCGATGAAGATGCCGACACTGAACTGCACACAGATGCCAGTAACATCGGTCTTGGTGCAGTCCTGGTCCAGTGGCAAGACGGCGTCGAACGAGCTATTGCTTATGCTAGCCGGATTTTATCATCTGCGGAGGCGAATTACTCAACCACGGAAAAGGAGTGCCTAGCTGTTGTCTGGGCGATAGCTAAATTCAGACCGTACCTGTATGGCCGCCCGTTCAGAGTTGTCACCGATCATCATGCCCTCTGCTGGCTGGCGAATCTCAAAGATCCTTCGGGCCGTCTGGCCAGGTGGAGCTTACGCCTTCAAGAATTCGACTTGACAATCGTGTACAAGTCTGGCCGGAGGCACACTGACGCAGATTGCCTTTCGCGCGCTCCCCCTTACAACGGCGTCAAGTGATGACGATCTCGACGGTCGTTTTCTCTGCGCTGTCACTGCATCCGACTTGGCTGAGCAGCAGAAGAACGATCCCGAGCTTCGACAATTTATCGAATATCTTGAAGGCCGCAGTCCGCATCCACCACCGGCATTCGCGCGCTCGCAATCATCGTTCTATGTTCGCAGCAATATCCTTTATAAAAGGAACTTCAACCCTTACGCGACTGAACACCTGCTCGTTGTTCCATCAGCGTTACGAGCGGATGTCTTACCTGCCTGTCACGATGAGCCTTCGTCCGGCCACTTGGGATTCACGCGTACCTTGGCCCGGATTACTACTACTGGCCTAAGCTCAATCGGGACGTGAAGCATTATGTAAAAACGTGTCGCGAATGCCAGAGCCGTAAAGCACCACCTCTGCGCCCAGCCGGTTTTCTGAAGCCCGTTGCCCCTCCAACACAACAGTTCCAACAAATCGGCATGGATCTGCTCGGACCTTTCCCCAAGTCTCACGACGGCAACCGCTGGATTGTAGTCGCTACTGATTACATGACGCGATATTGCGAAACGAAAGCGTTACAACGCGGCACCGCCAGTGAGATTGCCCAATTTTTCATGAACAACATTGTTCTTCGTCATGGCGCACCAGTCGTTGTCATAACTGATCGTGGAACAGCTTTTACCGCCCAGATGATACAAGACGTCATGCAGCTTAGTAAAACAGCTCATCGAAAAACTACTGCATACCATCCACAAAGCAACGGCCTTACAGAGAGACTAAACAAGACGATCGCCGACATGCTATCCATGTACGTTGACCAAGACCACAAGAACTGGGATGACATTCTCCCCTACATCACGTTCGCTTACAATACCGCTGTACAAGAAACTACTGGGTTCACACCTTTCCGGTTGCTTCACGGCAGGGAGGTTACTACAATGCTGGATGCCATGCTCCACCCGACAGACACCACATTAGTGTCGATACCAACGAATTCATTCGACTCGCGGACGCAGCTCGCAAGCTTGCACTCGAGCGAATCAGTAACCAGCAACGCATCGACTCGCAGCGGTACAATGCTCGTCATCGGGAGGTTATTTACCAACCCGGAGATCAAGTATGGCTATGGACCCACATTCGCCAACGAGGCCGTTCGGAAAAGTTGTTACACCGCTACTTTGGTCCCTATCGAGTTATCCGTCGTCTGAGCGAAGTCAACTATGAAGTTCTTCACGAAGATACAGCACGTCGATCCCGTCGTTCACAGCAGGCAGACGTCGTCCATGTTTCGAGACTGAAACCATTTTACCAACGCTGACTATTCGTCAAACTCCCTTGTGTAACCTTGTGAACATTTCGTCACCGTTCAATCGTGTGTACGGGTGATTGTATGTGTTTTTTTTTTCTCGTAATCGCGATATCGCATCGGGACGATGCTTTTTGGAAGGGGGGTAATGCCACTAGTATAAGATCGGCTGGTATTGTTTCTGTTGTTGTTGCCAGGCTTGTATGTGCCGCTGTTGAAAAGAGCACGAGGACGAACTCGCGGAAAAGACGATGAGGTTGCATTGGCAGTGATCGGACCAGCCTGACGTTCTGCTGTACCGCTAATTACAGGTTTCTGTTGCGGTATATCGTGACATTATATATATATATATATATATATATATATATATATATATATATATATATATATATATATATATATACATACATATATATATACATATATATATATATATATATATGTCCGACATGTTTCAGGCTCTTCCAATCGCTTTCTCTTCTTTCCTGCCCAACTCAAAGCATCGCCTCTGAGATCGGCTTTTAAAGGAGTACTGACACGATTTTGGAACATCGCAAAAGGGACATTTTTCGTTTCCTTGGTATGCATTGCCAACGCTCTCCACACAGCGGAGTCAGACAACACGTATAAAATATTTTATTTTGATTTTAAAGTTTTCGTCGCTGAGAATCTGCAAGCCAGCTCCACTGCAATGGACATTATCCCGACGAGTCAAGTCAGCTCTGAGTTCGCGAGCTCTGCGTCCGTCATGCAGCCTAAATCGCAGAAATCACTCTCAGGATCCCTGGACGACAATTCACTCATCGTTGTTTACGTGCACCACGAGCAGATGACAGATTTTCCGTTAGTACGTCGCCAGTTGATCTTCCCGTGACGTCGGGCTGATTTGAAACGTCACTGAGAAGCCACCCCCTCGATACCGAAACCGAAATTGCTGTTTTATGGTAGCGGTATTAAAAATATATCCAATGCATTCCCATGCACTACGACACTTTTTATAGGTTTCTCGACACCAGTACTTTCATTTAGAGCAACAATCCGAAAATTCTTAAAATTCGTGTCAGTACTCCTTTAATACTACCAAGCAGCTACCTTAGAGCTCGCTTTAAGCGGTATGCGATGCAGAAGGAATGCTGTACATGCTCATGCACATAGCCGCTGCATAAGAAGAAAAGTTTATTATTGTTGTTTTTTTTGTTTTTGTTTTTGTTACTGAGTGGCGTGGCGTACATTAATGTGCCTAGCAGACGCTCTGTATCTATATGCACCACATTTTGTACAAAAAGCACGTCAACTTTTCAATAATGGTGATTAAATATTGTGAAATAAAACAAGCTTTTGTGGAGGAATTTAACATTTTATTGACTTGATTAGGAACGGTTCTGCAAACCACCATAAAGAAAAAAAATAAATAAATGTGAAGTGACTAGAATGTATATTGACTGGGTTTTAAAACCCAGTCAATTTATATTGACTGGGTTTTAACTATGGTCTTAAAAACGAACCTTAGAGGCTGTGGTTTGGCGCGCTACATGCGCCAGAAACGATTGCGACTGCGAAAGCCTCATGTCCAGTCTTTTGATCGTTATAAAAAAAAATTTCGCCGCCTTTCGAAATTCCCTGCAATATCGCGAAGATTCCCTTTTTCCCTTTCGTCCAAAATGACTGTCGAAAATTCCCTGAAAAAAGGGAAAATTCCCTGCACGGAACATCACTGAAATGACTGCAAGTTCAATATCAGGAAGCTTCCCAGCAACTTTTATATTCGTTTTCATATTTATTGTCTTATATACCCTTGAAGAGTATTGCATTACACACAAGAGGCGCTTATTATACAAAAATGTGATACAGAAAGTTGTCCACGATGCTGCTTCACATAAATGTTGCTATTTCTTCCATGAAGGGAGATGAGGTGGTGATAGCAGCGATGCGTTCGGGAAGGATGTTCCGGCTTTTAGCTGCGCGATGGGAAAACGACGATGAGAATGCAATGGTACATGGACTTGGGCGAACAACGTTTAGTGGGTGGCCTGTGCACAGTGGCATGCAAGAAAGTAGTAGAATGTAAGCCGCATCGCGAAGTGAACAACTAACAGCAAGGTCCTACTGCTGTGTTCTTGTCGCAAATGATTACTGAGGCAATGAACTGAAACTCCTGCTAATGGCAGTAGTGCAACAGATAAATTACAGACGGTTTAGCGATTGCACTTTTCTAATAGTGCAATAGAAGCAGGCTGTGGGTACGGGCTAGTTGGTATTCCATTTCGTAGATTAATTACAGCGCAACAGCAGACACAGGACAACGAAACTAACGAAGACGAGCGCTGATTTCCAACTGAACAAGCAATTTATGAAAACGACAGTGTGCGATAACCCAAAGCATGTGATTAGAAACGCCCCCCTCCAAAAACACGAATCTAACATGAGCAGGCACTCTATACCAACGGACAGCCCGCTCACGAACAAGAGCGCATGTGCGGGCGCAAGAATGAAAGTTCTTTGTCAGTTAAAGCTATTGAAGGCTTACTGACAGAACTACCTTCAGCGATTGCTGCAGCTTCTATAATTAGTCTAGTGTTCTCGTTTGGATGCTTTGCAAGTACACTCGTCCTCTCGAAAAACGGACTACAGCCACATTGTGCGCAGTGCATACCTAGAAATCCTTCTCTCCCCTTTCCGCACCTTGTTGCTATGCTCCTGCAGACGGATGTTTAGACATCGACCTGTCTGCCCCACGTAGGACAGACCACAAGAAAGGGGTATTTTATACACCACCCCTTTTGAGCAAACAACGTGCTTCTTGGTATGGTTAATGCTACGTGCCTTGGCCACGGGGTTAGTCTTAACGCAAAGCCGTGAAAGTTTATTAGGAGCCGTAAAAACTACGTCTACACCCACTCTGTGTCCTATTTTTTTCAGTTTGTGGGAAACGCCATGAATGTAAGGGATAGCAGTTATCTTTCTGCGATCACGTGTTGCATGCTGGACGCTCTGGGGTCCTTCGCCTGTCCTACTGCGCAGCTTTTCCGAGACTGAAACCAGAAGGTTGTCAGGATACCCGGCCGCCTTTAACCTAGCGATTTGTGAACGGGAACTTGAATCAATTGAGTGGTGACAGGATTTCATCAAAGTATTATGCAAGCAGGCATGGGCTATTCCTCTTTTGATTAGCTTTGAATGCGCTGACGCGTATGATAACAGAGGTTTGTTTGCACGTGGCTCATACAACCAGCATGCGTGATTCTGCAGAAATGACAACTTCAAATCCAGGAACCTAAGTTCACCATCCACCGGTAGTTCATGCGTGAGAATAAGAGGGCTGAGGCATTCTTGAAACAGAGCCAGCGTCTGATGGACGGAGGCTTCAAATGAAAGGTCATCGCAGTCAAACAAAATCAAGAAGTCGTCAACGTACCGAAAGCATTTCACAACATTCGTGTCACCCAACTGGGCGTCGGCGTTTCTGCTGAGATGCGCCAAATACAAATCGCTCAATACGGGAGCAATACAAGACCCTATACTTATTCCACTCTCCTGAATATATAAAATCCCATTCCACTGAGCCAAAGTTGAGGTTAGTAGAACTGAAGCATTTTGATAAAGTCCGAAGTAGAGACACCGCATTCGTTTTGAAATGCAACAGCATCAAACCCTAAAATCGCTTCTTCTACCACATCTAAAAGTGCCTGATGCGGTATGGAGTAGTAAAGATCTTTTATGTCTACTGACATAGCGTGAAAAGAAACCTCATACTTTTGCGACAGACAGTAAATGACATCAGAAGAACCTTTGACTAAAAAAGGGGTCATTGAGCTCAAGTTTTTCAGGATGGCTCTGCAGCCAGCAGGAAAGGGAATTTTGCCACGAGCCTTTTTCTGAAACAATGACGCGAAAAGGTTTTTCAGGTTTGTGAGTTTTTGCTGAGAAAAAACATCGTTAAGGCCAACCCTTCCTTTTTATCCACAGACTGTGCTATACCACCAAGATCAAGTGCCGTTAACATGCGTTTTGCTCTTGTCTTTACTTTCCTAAGATCCGTTCCCCTAACAAACAAGGAATCTAAAGAAGCTTGCGCTTTTCCCAGAAAAATTGCTTCGAGGTGTGACGAAAAACCCACCTTCTTTGTCAGCCGCGACAATACACAGCTCTTCGTCGATGAGGTGGGATAGCACCTTTTTTAATGGGAACCGGGTCTGGACGAGGAGAGTATGACCGGAGCACATCAACACCCTCAGACACGCAACGGTCAATCTCACTCTCCGGAGCACGTCTAGACACATCAGGCACCAAAGTCAGCAGTTCCGCTGATGAGGTCTTCCCCACGGCGGCGAACTTGGGTCCCAGAGCGAGAGTCCGAGTGACGAAGTCCGGAAGGGTCACCCCTGCGTCTGTGCGCACCCGCTGTGTTGCCTTGTGGGTAGGAGACCCACGATGGCGACGAAGCTGGAACAATTCTTGCTGCCACTTGTGCTCGACAGTGCTATCTATGAGCGCAGACAACTCTCGACATCTACGCGCCTTGAACTGACGACTTCCAGGACCTTGATCCACTTGAACACTGAGGGACTGCCGATAAATGCTTGCCTGCCTCAACCGTTCGGATCGCAGGATCTTACACACCCTTTTTCCGTGTCCTACAGAAGGGGAGAAGCCCCCCCCAAGCGGAAAGGGAGAGAAGGATTTCTAGGTATGCACTGCGCACAATGTGGATGTAGTCTGTTTCTCGAGAAGACGAGTGTACTTGCAAAGCATCCAAACGAGAACACTAGACTAATTATAGAAGCTGCAGCAATCGCTGAACGTAGTTCTGTCAGTAAGCCTTCAATAGCTTTAACTGACGAAGAACTTTCATTCTTGCGCCCGCACATGCGCTCTTGTTCGTGAGCGGGCTGTCCGTTGGTTTCGAGTGCCTGCTCATGTTAGCTTCGGGTTTTTGGAGGGGGCGTTTCTAATCACGTGCTTTGGGTTATCGCACACTGTCGTTTTCATAAATTGCTTGTTCTTCACAATAAAGTTCAGTTGGAAGTCAGCGCTCGTCTTCGTTAGTTTCGTTGTCCTGTGTCTGCTGTTGCGCTGTAATTAATCTACGAAGTGAAATAGAGAGCGGCTGCCGAAGCAGAGCAGTGTCTTTTCCCGCAACGCGGTTTGTCTCTAGAACCCTCAATGCTCTTCTCATGCCCATAGTGGTAGAGAGGAGACCATGTAAAAATTCTAACTCGACATATCACTCAGCACTGTAGTTCTGTATTGTGTGCCTTCCGTCAGCAGCTGATCTGTATTTTTGTGCGTGACAGTGTAATGCAAGCCACAAATATGAGCAGCCGTAGAGGCAGTAGTACTAAACAGAATGACAAAACAAAGTTAATACTCCCACCAAGTGCTATCACATCTCCATCAACTATATGTGGCTCGGGGTGTTCATCAATGAAATTTCGGAATAGGTTTTTAGTTAGCTGATATCACGAAAGATCACATAAGGAGTGTAAGGAAGAAGACGGAAGAGAAGACGCAAGATGACATTCTTAGGGAGGGAAGAAGAAGAAGAAGAACGAGAATAAACAGTAATGGCGACCGAATTGGATTCGTGATTTCTCGGTGTCGTTACAATTTTGGCGCAGTCGACAGGATCCTGTGCTACGCGTCTGAACAGTTCCGGTTTTCCGACGACCATGCGCATCGACGTCGCTGCAAGACGTGTCAAGACGGTGAGCGTTTTATGTTACATCTATGGTGGAAAGTCGACCTGTTCGCGTGAGCTCTGACTGTTCGGCGACATATTGCCCATTCTCAAAGAAAGAAATGAATCACAAGGAACTTAAAACTTAAATTAACAGCGCAAAGAACGGACGCCGCACAAAGGAAACACACAGGACAAGCGCTGACTTCCAACTGAAAATTTTATTCATACGAGAGCATCTTATAAATGCAAGTGACAACAGTTAAGGAACAAAGAAGGGGGGGGGGAACTAAAAAAACTAAAAACTATAAAAAAAACACTATAAAAAAACAAAAAACGTAATGAAAAGATGTAACCGTCACAGCAGCCGGCTGCGCACACCCCCGCATTCTAAATAGCTCAGCTCTCTGCCAGATAGAGCAATCGATGGCTTGCTTACGCATCCGCCATTTTCTCGCGTAATTTGGGCGGCCTCACTGATTACGCGCGCTTGCTCATCCTTAATCTTATCTACCACAGTGGTCCCTTTAAACTGTGGATTGCATCCGCACGTGCTCACGTGCAATGCTAGGAAGCCGTCCTTGCCATTTCGAACGTTGTTGGCGTGCTCTCGTAAGCGCTCGTTCAGGCATCTGCCCGTCTTACTGACAATGATCTATGCGTTCTACCTTCAGACAAAGAGGGAGGGTTTGCCGTGTTGTCGCGAGGTCTTTATTTCGAGAAAGCCCATCACGCCATTTCTTCCGTTTTTCGTGCGTGTGAAGGCATAAACCTGGCTAAGGTCAGGTCCAGGGCGAAAACCATGTGCTCTGATTTAGACTTGACAGTGCTGTCACGAAAAATAGGCAAAAGCGATAACCTGGCCCTTCAAATGTTTTTTTCAGCCAAGACACACAAAGATGGCACGCCTTTCAGGACAATTGTATCAGAAAGAGATTCTTGGCAGAACGAACTAGGGGCGGTTTCTACAGGACAAGCTGAAGTTTTTCCCTGTAGATGACCCATTCAGAATCAAAAATTCTGGAGAAGTCGTCGAATTTCTAAAGCAGCCATCGGGCACCAGGTTGATGGCTTTCTCGATAGACATCAAAGATTTATACTACTCCCTTCCCCACAAAGACTTGCTAAAGTGCATAGAAGAGTGCATTGACGTCTGTGGTGTGCTGGCTTTTCAGAACACCGCGTGTGTGACCTCCAAAGGGTTCTTAGACCTGTTATCATTATACATTACGTCAACGTACGTAGAATGGAACGGGAACACATACATTCAGAAAGAAGGTGTCTCTATCGGGTCTTCCATAGCTCCTTTTCTAAGTGACCTACTGCTAGCGAAATTTGACAGGGCTTTGAATGATCGGCTTAGCGTGCTATCCGTCACAAAAACTTTCAGATATGTAGATGATTACCTTATAATCATGCAATGTGAACCACAAATATTTCATTCGCAAGTGACGCAGGTTTTAGAAGTTTTTCGCGAGTGCCTCTGCCCGCTCGTGGTGACTCACGAGTTGCCGGAAAAGGACAGCATCCGCTTTCTAGATTTGGAGATTTCATTCTCGGATGACCACACGTGCTGGCGGTACGCGCCCCGCTCACAGAAGCCCATCCTTCCGTTCTCGTCGGCTCACAGTAAATTAGTCAAGCGAGCTATTGTAGAGTCATGTTTTTCTAACGCGTTAGAAAGGTCTTGCCAACACGTCGCAGAAGCCAGTCTCATGGCACAGTCGGAACGCCTAGAAGGAGCAGGGTACCCACGTCCTTTGCTCATTTCTGTAGCCGAGTCAATGCACAGAAAAAGGAAACGTAGGGGCACTGACGGCGACACAGAACAAACAACTGTCAAAAAGCGGGATAGAGTGGCAGTCATACCATATATGCACTCAGTGTCCCATCGCCTAAAGAAAATAGGGCAACGTAGCAACGTGCAAGTTGTTTTCAGCGCTCCTGACAAGTTGTCCCAGTTGGCGAACAGGACCTGTCCCGTGAAGAGCCGACAAAAACATTGTGCAGTAAAACACAGAACTCAGTTCGTTGACTGTGTGCAAGGAGTTGTCTACAGGATACCCTTGTCTTGCGGGGCGTGCTACGTGGGCCAGACGGGCAGATGCCTGAACGAGCGCTTACGAGAGCACGCCAACAACGTTCGAAATGGCAAGGACGGCTTCCTAGCATTGCACGTGAGCACGTGCGGATGCAATCCACAGTTTAAAGGGACCACTGTGGTAGATAAGATTAAGGATGAGCAAGCGCGCGTAATCAGTGAGGCCGCCCAAATTACGCGAGAAAATGGCGGATGCGTAAGCAAGCCATCGATTGCTCTATCTGGCAGAGAGCTGAGCTATTTAGAATGCGGGGGTGTGCGCAGCCGGCTGCTGTGACGGTTACATCTTTTCATTACGTTTTTTGTTTTTTTATAGTTTTTAGTTTTTTAGTTCCCCCCCCCCCCTTCTTTGTTCCTTAACTGTTGTCACTTGCATTTATAAGATGCTCTCGTATGAATAAAATTTTCAGTTGGAAGTCAGCGCTTGTCCTGTGTGTTTCCTTTGTGCGGCGTCCGTTCTTTGCGCTGTTAATTTAAGTATGCATAACCAACTAGCCCAGTCAGCTACACTCTGAACTTAAAACGGCCATCGCGCATACTGCTCGGCTGCATACTGAAGACAGACCACATGAAACCGGACTCACAAAAGAGGAGATTGCTGAAACAGAGAACGCTTTAAGAGGCAAAGATATTTTTCGAGATATATTCAAGTTGCAGGAAGAAAATAGCAAGAGGCAACAACATCTGTTGGAGCTTATAATGCAGACAGGCCTTGACCGATCTCTGAAACCACCAATGGAAGTAACTAAGCCAAAATCTACGATGGATCCTCATCCATCGTATAAGAAAAAAGAAAAGATGACCGAATTGGCCAAGATGTCACCAATAGGTAGTTCATGTGACTAACAAATGAAACGCAGTGTGAAAAACATAACCAAACGTGAATGTGATTTACATGACGAAAATAAGATATTCAGTACATAATGTTTCAAAAATTCAGAACAACAAATAGTTTTGGGAATGCAAAACAATGTTTATGATAATGGTGATTATGTTTGTGCAGATAGTAAGTGTGACTGTATCATCCTTTTAAAAATGCATTATGAGTCTATATCCTCAAACAAAGTAGCTACAGTAGGATGTTCGTTCAGAAAATGCAGAATCTGATACAATAGTTTTGTGCGCCGTAATTTGTGCGTGGTTTTTCTTTTCTATATGCCCTACGCCGCAGGTTGTGACCGTGGTCACTTGGAAGATGCCTTTGATAAAACGCTGCACGATCAGATCGTACCTGTTGGTAGATAAGCATTGTCAATTTGTGTTTCATGACGTTGATCATTGTTAGTATTTCATGTTTCTTAAAGAGAGGCGCAGTGTGATGCCTGAATGATACGCCTGATCTTTTTTTTTGCAAGATATAAATTTTATCAGTGTTTGTTTTAGTCGTATTCCCCATACAAGAAGACAATAATGGAGATGCGAGTGAACAAGTGTGTAATATAGTTGTTTCTTTTAGCCACGGGGGGGGGGGGGGGAGCACTTGTCGTAATTTGAAGATGATGCCCGTAGATCTGGAAATCTTGGTACGGACGTGATCGGTGTGTAAAGACCAGTCTAAGTGTTCTTGAAAAAGTATCTCTAACTTATGCGCTGTGACACGTTCAATTTTATGCCTTTCGAATGTTATAGACTCTTTTCATAATTGTAAAGCTAGCTTTTCTGCAATGCAGTTTGCCCTGCTAATGGCGGCTGGTCACTTACTGCAAACAGCGTGTTCAAGCGCAGTTTGCTTGCCCTATGGCACGGAAAACGTTCACTGGGCTCCCTTGATATAAACACGCATGATAGAAAAGCCATGGCACGTTCCACTAGGACCTGCTCTCCACTTGAAGGACAACAGGTGCCGCCATTAGTAGGGCGAAGATGCAGCACAGGAAAGCGCACTTGCGGTTTATGAAAAGGGTCTATTGTAGGTTCACTTGCGATAGTCTTATTGCGTGGACAGAATAAAACGTTTTTTTAGCGTTGAGTTCTAATCTGTTACAGTTAAGCCAGTCAGATAGATGTGTCAGCCATAGGTTTGCTTGTTGTTCAAGGTGATTGAGGGAGTTACCGGTGAAGGTGTCATCAGTATGTTAGAAAAGCGCTAGCGCCACGGTGAAATGCGCCACGGTGAAATGACGACGACGACGACCTACTGCACGACATCTTGGAGTTCGAGCGCATCGAACGAGAACGGCGGGAGCTTTTCGGATCGCGCAACCGAAGCTTCATGACACCATCATTTTCGGAGCGCAGCCTGCCCGCTACCATGACAAGAGAGGAGACCGTTGACTCGAACCATGGAACGGATCGACGACAGCCATTGCCGCCCATCAACCAACACGGTGAGCGCAAGTGTTACAACTGCAACATCTACGGCCACATAGCACGTGACTGTCCGGAGCCTAAGCGACCGCTCAAGTGTCAGCGTTGCCAAGCAACGGACCACACCCAACGCAACTGCCAAGCCTTCTCAAGTAACGAGTCAAATGTCGTCGCAGAAGCGCTCCCTTGCACCGGGGCAGGTCATGTGTTGATCAAGGAAGTAATCTTCAACGATGACTTCACTTTAGTAGGCCTCATAGACACGGGCAGTTCCGGTTGCTTGTTGCGTGCGTCAGCGGCAGCACGATGCGGCATTGAGATGATTCAGGAAGCTACTCCTCAGTACAGATTCGGCAGCAACAACGCGCCGGCGACTAGAAGCCTTGGTCACTGCCAGGCGAAGATTAGCATCGATGGCGTTGCTGCAGAGAAAATTCCTGTATTAGTGGTTCCTGACGACGCCCAAAGTGTTGATCTACTGGTGGGCAGAACCTTCACCAACCTGCCCTTCGTTACTTACGCAAAGTCGGTAGCACGTTTCGCTTCTACCACCTAAACGACTGCCCTTTTTCGGGTGTAGTGCCGTTCGAACAGCAGTCGAATCTGAAATTGATAGCCAAAGAAGAATGCGAGCTTCAAAGGAATGCTGTGAACTACGTCACCACTTCCAGCGATCGCTCTGTGACCACGTTTCGCGGACACTGTGGACGCGATGGGCTTCCTGAGTGGAAAAGAGGAGAAAACAAAGCGACCGTTGACGATCCTGAGCAGCTTGAGTGGGATGTGAACTTAAAACAAGTAGAGTGCAGCCTGAACAACGTCATAAGCAAAAGTACAGGCAAGAGTACGTTTGAGATGCTCCACGCATACAAGACGAGCTTTTACGGAGTGGCTCTTCAACAGCCTGCCGACATGAAAAGCCCGTTGCAACCTCCCCAGAAATTAAAAAACGCAGGTTCGTCAACGATTACTCAACGAACAGGACTCTGTCAAACAGGCCTGTGACCGACCACACTACCGTGCAAGACTTCATGAAGATGGAGAAATAGGATTCACGAGCAAGACCCCTGAACAGACCGGGAATATGACTAAAAACTCAGCCGAAATGTCACGGACCACTCGTTGTGACACAAGCTTACAGCATCGCAGACTTACGTCGCAGACTTACATCCTAAAGGGGGATGCCGATTTGCACATCTACGTACGCCTCACTACTAAAGAAGGGGTGTCCTACGTCTAGAGCATCACATCATGGCAATGACGCATCCGAAGAGTCCCAGGAGGAAGAAAATTTAGTACGGCAGATTCCGCAACACGAACGCACATCATCGACCAGACTTCGAGACTACGTGTGGTGATTTTGTTTTGTTTTTTGCCTGTGCGTCCAAAGAACTGCACTCAGCCGTGTTCTTTTGTTGTTTGGACTTTCATTTTTGTATTTCATTTTTGTGGCTTTCCGCAAGGTCAAGCCAGTCAGGATGGCCAGAAGTGTTTAATCTGTGTGCCGTGGAAATCTTTAGCGTTAGTTTGTGTATATAGCGCTTGCGTGTTTTTGTTTGTTTATTTGTTTGTTAGAACTTAGGTTTTGTAATCGTCTTGCTTTCTTTGTTTTGTTTTTGTTTTTTTTTATCTTTGGCCATATTTAGAAAAAGGTTATATAGAAGGATGGCCGAACATTTGTACGAAAAAAATCAGTTAAGCAACAATGTCGTGACAGCCTTAACGAGGACGTTAAGCTTTTCAGGATGGCCGAATGTTAGAAAAGCGCTAGCGCCACGGTGAAATGCGCGGGCTTTAGGTGTGGCCAGTGGAAGAAGAAGACGTTGACGGAGAGACTCACGCGCTGTTCGCCTGTGTGGCGTGGTGTAGCCTGTGTGGCATGCGAGTATCGGAGTTTAAGTAAATTATTCTATATCATTTTATTACGTCTCATGTGTGCAACGACGCCCGAAGACAACAAGTAGAGGCCGGATTTTTAGGCACTGAAAATCGCGTCTTAGGCGCCAAAAATAGGCAGGCAAAACACAGTTTTAGGCCCCCAAAATTGTAAATATAGGCACAATAAATTTTTGCAAAAACTCAAATTTTCGAATAAAGACGTGCGCGACCTGGTCTACGACAGGAAAACAAAAAAATGTTATATTTTACGATGGCACAAAGGCGTTAATGGTTTAACATAGCCATGCAATGGTCCCTTTTCGGGCACGGTTTCCAGAACACGGTCTCTCCTTTTATTATCCAAAATGGTGAGTTAATTGTCCACCATCGAATAAACACGCTCCTGGGTCTGTTTCTTTTCCGCATGGCTGGGAAGGACAGCACAGGATTCAATAGCCAGACAGCTAAAAGGCCAGAATGGTCTAATCGCGCAGGGTAAATTTCTCCTCTTTGTGTGAACACCATAAAGGGGTCTTTACCAGGTTTGAGCGTTTCGAGCTAGAAGTGTAATGCATGCACTGCGCGCTAACGATCACGTCTGCCAAGATTTGCAACGCTACGCGCCCCGGAAGGAGGCGAAATGCCAGACTGAACACCGCTTGCCCTTGATCTCACGGGCGCGCGCACCAATGTGGGGGGAGGTGAAGTTTTAGCAAGGAATGGTCCTGCGTACGTCACAGTAGTACGTGACACTGCGAGAATTATTCCAGGCTACAAGTGTAATTTGTGCAATCTGTTGATTGAATAGAAGAATGAAAGTTAATAGAAATAAATATTAAAACATACAAACGTAATGTGTGCGCGTTTTTATTTATTTATTTTCTTCGAATCGAGAGCGATGCGAGACTTAGCTGCCTATATTTCGTTTGTGTTCGTGTTCTCGCCGTTCCCGCGTCGTGCCGGCGCCAACCCTGACAACGCTTAGCATGTTTTTGGTGCTTCGTCTTTTACATCAGTTCCAGCGGTGCGACGCGTTGTGTCGTGGTAAGGATACAGGATCCATGCCAGCCTCACCATACGCATAGAGGGATCCATCCCACAGAAATAGGCAGTGCACTATTGAGCGAACGCCTAAACGATACAACACCGCTTGTGCGCACGACCTGGCTTGGGCATGTCATGTGCACATAGTGTAATCTTGCGTGCGCATGGCGTGTTGATGCGTCAACGTCGTGTGATCTTCCGGCTCCGAGTTTCTCTGATACCGAAGAGGGCAGGGAAGGAATTTGGCTTGCGAGTGGCAAAGGTTTCAAGCTCACCTACCGGTGTCATGCTTTCGTGGCTCGTAATGAACCAATTAAAAAGTTCTTGTGGTACAAAGCTCTTCATTGGGCACGCAAACACTTCAAGTACTTGACTAAAATTTCTCATGTGACCTGGTGAAGCGCCCTTTAAGAAGTAAATTAGAAACGAAACAAAAGCCATGTGCACATCTGATTTTTTTTTACCTACTTTCTACTTTCCCCTGACGGCACTCCATGGTTTCGCATTCGTTCTCCATATTCCTGCTGCTGCGCGCAGGCACCTCCTGTTTTCTGCCCCCCACCACGTCCAAGTCTTCAAGGAGGTGCTTCAATTCCATGGGAACACTGGACTGGAAAACCGGTGGTAAAATCCGCCCGCCGCGTCCTCGGCCATGGACGCCACTCTCCTCTTCTTCCCCTGTCCTCTTCCTGCCTTTATTTTCCTCTCCTCATTCCACTGTACACGCTGGGACGTGCTCCCATTTAGGGTTGCAGAAATAGCGTCTTTTCCTCTTCCCTGCTCCAACCGCTCGCGCCATGTCAGAGCGGTGGGGTAAGGTGGCGGGCGCGTACCATTTCACTGCTGCTACCGGTTGCTTCCCGGATGTTTGTTGAACTAGGGAACTAGGTTGTTGCACCCCATGGAGTTCCGAAACGTCAATTTTGCCCGGTAACATGAATTACGGTCTCAAACTGTACTCGAAAGCAAAATTTGAGGTCAAATAGCGTTTATATAGTCACCAATTTTGAAAATAGGCATTTATGGGCAATTATGGACATTTAGGCACAAACCCCGAAAATAGGCATTTATAGGCACTATAAAAACACTATAAAAGCCCTCCTTAACCCCTAATTCATGCTCATAATCAAAGTGGCGCGATAGGAACGCAAGGAACAAAATAGGCATTTGCCTAAAATCCGGTCTCTATAGTCATCAGCGTATAGAACTATGTCAGGTGTTAAAGGTGTGTTCGGAAGATCGTTAATATAAATCAAGAAAATCAAAGGCCCTAAAATTGATCCTTGTGGAACACCACAAGCGATTTTACTTATGTCAGATTTAGTGTCACCGAGACCAGTGTGCTGATGCCGATTACTTAAATAACTTTTTATAAGTTCTAGAGCCTTTCCTCTAATGCTGTATGGAGGTAGTTTCAGTAGTAAAATATGGTGCTTAACTGAGTCGAAGGCTTTCTTGAAGTCGAGAAAAATTCCTAAGGTCAGTAATTTATGTTCAAAATTGTCAAGTATTTTTCTTTAATATCCAGCAGGGCTATTTCAGTAGATTTTTTTCCCTTTGAAAGCCATACTGTTGTTCTATGATCACATTTTCTTGTGATAAGTAATTAAAAGACGTAAGTTTATAACTTGCTCGAAAATTGTAGAGAAAATAGGTAATAATGAGATAGGCCTATAGTCATTAAGATCATTCTCATTACTACCTTTAAGATGACAGACACCTTCGCTATTTTTAGTTCATCAGGAAAAAATTGGGGGGACCCTTAAGCTTCGCCTTTAAGAGTTGAGAACGCGATAGCGATATCCTGTCTCGAGTGCGTACTTCAACCACTCAGTGCATACTTGCTAGGTGTGCGCCTTTTGTAATGGGCGGCCATCTTTAAACTACGAAATCGTTATGATAGTCACATGTTCTGACCCCTGATGGCAATGTGCGCTTGTACCACGTAATATTACTGGGATATTACATGTTATATTGCAACGCCTATACAAAGGATGCTTGCGTTTGCGAAGCATGAAAGTTATTTTCACTGCATTTCCAAGCAGAGGAAGTTATTTTCACTGTATTTCCAAGCAGAGGCGTGGCTGAGTGGTAGAACACCTGCTTGCCACGCAGATGGCCTGGGTTCGATCCTCACTCGGACCCGGAATTTTTTTATTATTTATTTATTTGCATCTTTCTCGATTTTTCGGTCACGGACAAGATGATGATTTTTCGCTTACAACCAACGATGCCGACGCCGGAATTTCTGCGAAACGAGCTCTTTAACGCTGTCGCGTTAAAATTCCTGAACTAAGGATTGAATTTGCGATATGCGATAGCGGCTTACTTATAACATGGGCAGCTGCTTTAATAGGCTGGGGTTTTAAGTCGTCCACGCCACATGCACAGTTATTTTTTAATGTTTGCAATAGTTTGTATATTTCAGATTCATATGTGGGGAACATAAAAACAGAGGATACAATGTTGTTAGTTGCGTAAGAAGTATGATTGGTAATCTCATCGACAAATGCCCCAGAATCACCAACTCTAAGGAAGTGTTCATTGAACTTACCGTATTTACTCGAATCTAGGCCGATGTTTTTTTTTTTTTTTTTTCAAAAAAGGGCTGTGCGAAAGTGGGGGGGGGTTCAGCTTAGATTCAAGTACCATGGTTTGACCGCAGCCGCCACATACCATCGGCCGCAAAAGTTTACGGGATCTGCAGCGCGTGTCGGAGCGACGTAGCGCTGCGTCACCTACTGTGACGCGGCGGGTTTCGAGGCTATCGGCCTCGGCGATTAGCGACGGCGCGTTTATATAAAGCGCCTTTGCCGGATTTAATCGCAGAGGCTGATATCCCCAACACCCGCCGCGTCACGGTAGGTGACGCGGCGATGCAGTTTTTCATGGCTCCGCCACGCGCTGCAGATCCCGCAAACTTTTGCGGCCGACAGCACGTAAAGGCCCGGCCACGCTAGCGGCATGACGGCTCGCCATGTGCCCATCTCGGGCTGCCGTGTGCAGGCGGTTCTGCATTGCGCGTCCGAGCTAGGCATTTTCGCGACATCCTCGGTAGCGTTGCACGGCGACGTGGTCGCTCAGCGGCGGAGTGGTGGTCCCCATGGCTACACAGGCGAACCACGTTGTCTGCTTCGTACTGTCCATTGTTCCGAAATCTCGCAGTCGTATACGTTCATGCAGCGAGTGTTGTCGAGCCGGCAAGATTTCACGCCGGCAAAGGTGGATCGTGTCACGGCATAGCGGCATAGCGGCATAGCGATTGCGGCATAGCGGCGCCGGCGATAACCGTGCCCTTTGATACCCCCTCCTCTCCGACCCTCGCGTGCACGACAGGTGCGGGCAGCGCGGGCCGGCGCGCAGAGTTCGCCGTTTTCTGAAGTTTAGTGCAGTCGCATTGGTAGAGTTCTGGAAGTGTCGCGCCTTAACCACGTGCTCGCGAAACGCTTGCACCACGTGCTTTTGAAGCGATGGGTGCCACTGCAGCGTCGTTTTGCACGCGGAGAAAACTTCAAACCTGCAAGCGCAGCACGAGTTCGGCGTGCACGAAAAGAATGTGCGCTACGGAGTGCGCGCTTATGCAATAAAAATGCTGGGTTTTCTGCCGATGAAACGGCATTTCTTTCATGCGGCCTGCATTCGAGGTAATTTTTTTTTCTTGGCCTTGCGAATTTCGGGGGTCGGAATGCAATCGAGGGCGGCCTAGATTCGAGTAAATACGGTACTAGCAAGGGGCGCACCCGAACATGGTTCACCCTCTATCAAGAGCTCCGATATAACCGATTTGTCATCTTTACACATAAGGTCATTTACCTTTTTCGAGACTTTCTTGGAATCATTCGATATGTCAGCAAACATATTTTCGTAATATGCGATACGCGCATGTTTAATATCAGATCCAAGTTTATTTCTATTTTTTTTATATACAGCTAATATATCTAAGTCTTTTGTTTTGATAAATAGACTAAATAGCTTATCACGCTCTTTTATTCTTTTTAAAAGGCCTGAATCTATCCATGGCTTCCTAGACCGATGGTATTTTCTAATTTCTACCATAAGAAATGCAATGTCGTACAGACCTTTGATAATGTCTAGAAAGAAGCGGTATGAAGCCGCGGGATCTTTGATCTCCATTACAGGGTTCCTTCTACTAAATGTTGAAAAACTACACTCTTTTTGGCAGATAATATCCTGCATGTGTTGGATGTATTGTCTATAGTTTAACAGTACGTTATGTTGGGCCAGTTGGTGCATCGTTATTTAAAGACGTGGCGCAAGGTTACTACTGAGAAGAGACATTGGCGTTCTTTCTGTCTCTTCTTGTCTTTTCTCAGTAGTAACCTTGCGCCACGTCTTTCAAATAACTGTATAGTTTGGTTATGTCTGAACAAGCGTGGCGTGAAAAAAAATAAAGGCAAGTTGTCACTTAAATCTGCTATCAGTACACCTGCATCACATTCACGTGGTTGATAGTTTCTAAAACATAAGTCAAGTAGAGTTTCAGATATATCCGTAATTCTTGTTGGCGTGCTAATTACATTTTGACATACAAAAGAGCAGAAACTGTCAATGAGGTTTTGCGTATTGGATGTAGCTGATAACAAATCGATGTTAAAGTCACCACAGAAAATTGCAGGAAGACCAGACTGACAACAGTATTCTAGAACACTTTCAAGATAATTAAGAAACACTGTAACAGAATTAGAAGGGGGGTCTGTACATAAGGACAATAATGGTGCCCATGCATTTGATCATTAGACATTCGTAGTGAAAATCAATTTTTGAATATTTCGAGGTAGTTTCATACTGGAGTGAATTTTTAATATAAATAGCCGGACCATCTCCCCTTCTGCTTTGTCGCGATATCGGAATACATTTGTATACAGGGAAATATACGTAGGGGCTATCACCAGAAAACCAGGTCTGTGTGAACGTTAAAATGTCGAAATTATGATCGAGTGTATCGAGAAAAAGGCTTACAGATTCTTGTTTACGCCTTAGGCTCCGCGCATTTAGATTTAACAAAGATAGGTGTTTTGCATTTCGTGTAGCTTTTAATTGCTGAAAAGAACAAGCATCATAATAGTTATGTGATTGTGTAAATGACGCCATGAGTTAGGTCGGCCAAGTGAACAGAAAAAAAAAAAAACGGCCGCTCCATTAGTTATCGCAACCCTTCCAGATCTTCAGTTGTTCTTATTCTCTCAATTTGATGATGTGAGCTTCGTCGCATAAACATTTTGCCATTTTTAACCCAAGAAAACTGATAATCCAGTTCGCGAGCTTTACACCTCATCTGCCAGAACAACTTTTTGTTCTGCACAGTTAAATTTTCATTGAAGAAGATCTTGGACATTGATTTCCTTAGTTCCTGTCGATTCTTGAGCCAGTTATCTCGTGTCACTCGAGATGAGAAGCGTACTAAGATAGCGGCGGGCTTATCAGCTTCGTCTTGCCCTGCTCTCTTCAGAAGCCTGTGGGTGGCTTCTACATCTGTTTCTGACAGCCTAGGCAGCTTCAAGTCATTTGCCAGTATGTTCAATTTTTCGAGAACATTTTCGTTTGTTTGTTGTGGAAGCCCATGTATTTCCAGATTTAGTCGTCTGCTGTATTGGTCTAGATCGTTCATCTCTTGTTTAAGCTTGTCAATTGCCTGCTCTTCCGTGCGTTCTTCAAGCTTTCTCAACCGCGTCTTTAAGCAGTCTATGTCTGTACCTTGTTTCTTCATTAGAGCCATTACCTCATCGTACTTGTCCGGCATTGCTTGTACAGACTTTTCAATGGCATCAACTGTGGCAATAATGCCTTCAAGTGCGTCGACTTTCTCTTTGACTGTGAGCAGTACGTTGAGCTTTCCATGTATTTCAGCAAGTTCTTTTGCAAGATCTACTTCACGATCCATCATATTTTTTGCATTACTCTGGCCACCTCGAGCATTTGAGGTCCTACAAATCGTACATTTCCAAGAAGTTTTGGCTTCTGACGATTCCTTTTTGTATGCGCGTTCTGTAACCCCTGAGCATGAACCAAGATGGCAGTCATAATTGCACTCTGAACATGATAAATAGAAACTATCAGTTGCGATAGACTTGTGACAGGCAATGCAATTGTTTGAAATTTCACTGAGCAGCAGTGGCAACCAGGTCTCTTGCTAACGTTTAAACAATGCAGAAAAATAAGTTCGAGCACCAACCTGCAAGTTGGAAGACGGTCTCGTTAGGGATAGTGCGACCAGGCCATTCGGTGCCACTGCTGCTGAGCGTGTGTGAATTTTCGAACGAAGTTCACTCCTTTTGAAGACGATCCTTGATGACGTAGGTCAGCACATGGTGGTCGTCGCGTGTTCGTTCGTATCTTGCTTCACTGAAGCAATTGCACGTCGATTCCTGCAACTTGGAAGACGGTCTCGTTAGGAATAGCACGAACAGGCCATCCGGTGCCACTGCTGCTGAGCGTGTGTGAATTTTCGAACGAAGTTCACTCCTTTTGAAGACGATCCTTGATGACGTAGGTCAGCACATGGTCCCTTGGTCGTCGCGTGTTCGTTCGTATCTTGCTTCACAGAAGCAATTGCACGTCGATTCCTGCAACTTGGAAGACGGTCTCGTTAGGAATAGCACGAACAGGCCATCCGGTGCCACTGCTGCTGAGCGTGTGTGAATTTTCGAACCAAGTTCACTCCTTTTGAAGACGATCCTTGATGACGTAGGTCAGCACATGGTGGTCGTCGCGTGTTCGTTCGTATCTTGCTTCACTGAAGCAATTGCACGTCGATTCCTGCAAGTTGGAAGACGGTCTCGTTAGGGATAGCACGAACAGGCCATCCGGTGCCACTGCTGCTGAGCGTGTGTGAATTTTCGCACGAAGTTCACTCCTTTTGAAGATGATCCTTGATGACGTAGGTCAGCACATGGTGGTCTTCGCGTGTTCGTTCGTATCTTGCTTCACTGAAGCAATTGCACGTCGATTCCCGCAACTTGGAAGACGGTCTCGTTAGGAATAGCACGAACAGGCCATCCGGTGCCACTGCTGCTGAGCGTGTGTGAATTTTCGCACGAAGTTCACTCCTTTTGAAGACGATCCTTGATGACGTAGGTCAGCACATGGTGGTCGTCGCGTGTTCGTTCGTATCTTGCTTCACTGAAGCAATTGCACGTCGATTCCTGCAAGTTGGAAGACGGTCTCGTTAGGGATAGCACGAACAGGCCATCCGGTGCCACTGCTGCTGAGCGTATGTGAATTTTCGTACGAAGTTCACTCCTTTTGAAGATGATCCTTGATGACGTAGGTCAGCACATGGTGGTCGTCGCGTGTTCGTTCGTATCTTGCTTCACTGAAGCAATTGCACGTCGATTCCTGCAACTTGGAAGACGGTCTCGTTAGGAATAGCACGAACAGGCCATCCGGTGCCACTGCTGCTGAGCGTGTGTGAATTTTCGCACGAAGTTCACTCCTTTTGAAGACGATCCTTGATGACGTAGGTCAGCACATGGTCCCTTGGTCGTCGCGTGTTCGTTCGTATCTTGCTTCACAGAAGCAATTGCACGTCGATTCCTGCAACTTGGAAGACGGTCTCGTTAGGAATAGCACGAACAGGCCATCCGGTGCCACTGCTGCTGAGCGTGTGTGAATTTTCGAACGAAGTTCACTCCTTTTGAAGACGATCCTTGATGACGTAGGTCAGCACATGGTGGTCGTCGCGTGTTCGTTCGTATCTTGCTTCACTGAAGCAATTGCACGTCGATTCCTGCAAGTTGGAAGACGGTCTCGTTAGGGATAGCACGAACAGGCCATCCGGTGCCACTGCTGCTGAGCGTGTGTGAATTTTCGCACGAAGTTCACTCCTTTTGAAGATGATCCTTGATGACGTAGGTCAGCACATGGTCCCTTGGTCGTCGCGTGTTCGTTCGTATCTTGCTTCACCGAAGCAATTGCGCGTCGATTCCTGCAACTTGGAAGACGGTCTCATTAGGGATAGTGCGAGCAGGCCATTCGGTGCCACTGCTGCTGAGCGTGTGTGAATTTTCGCACGAAGTTCACTCCTTTTGAAGATGATCCTTGATGACGTAGGTCAGCCCATGGTCCCTTGGTCGTCGCGTGTTCGTTCGTATCTTGCTTCACCGAAGCAATTGCGCGTCGATTCCTGCAAGTTGGAAGGCGGTCTCATTAGGGATAGTGCGAGCAGGCCATTCGGTGCCACTGCTGCTGAGCGTGTGTGAATTTTCGCACGAAGTTCACTCCTTTTGAAGATGATCCTTGATGACGTAGGTCAGCACATGGTCCCTTGGTCGTCGCGTGTTCGTTCGTATCTTGCTTCACCGAAGCAATTGCGCGTCGATTCCTGCAAGTTGGAAGGCGGTCTCATTAGGGATAGTGCGAGCAGGCCATTCGGTGCCACTGCTGCTGAGCGTGTGTGAATTTTCGCACGAAGTTCACTCCTTTTGAAGATGATCCTTGATGACGTAGGTCAGCACATGGTCCCTTGGTCGTCGCGTGTTCGTTCGTATCTTGCTTCACCGAAGCAATTGCGCGTCGATTCCTGCAAGTTGGAAGGCGGTCTCATTAGGGATAGTGCGAGCAGGCCATTCGGTGCCACTGCTGCTGAGCGTGTGTGAATTTTCGCACGAAGTTCACTCCTTTTGAAGATGATCCTTGATGACGTAGGTCAGCACATGGTCCCTTGGTCGTCGCGTGTTCGTTCGTACCTTGCTTCACCGAAGCAATTGCGCGTCGATTCCTGCAAGTTGGAAGGCGGTCTCATTAGGGATAGTGCGAGCAGGCCATTCGGTGCCACTGCTGCTGAGCGTGTGTGAATTTTCGCACGAAGTTCACTCCTTTTGAAGATGATCCTTGATGACGTAGGTCAGCACATGGTCCCTTGGTCGTCGCGTGTTCGTTCGTATCTTGCTTCACCGAAGCAATTGCGCGTCGATTCCTGCAAGTTGGAAGGCGGTCTCTTTAGGGATAGTGCGAGCAGGCCATTCGGTGCCACTGCTGCTGAGCGTGTGTGAATTTTCGCACGAAGTTCACTCCTTTTGAAGATGGTCCTTGATGACGTAGGTCAGCACATGGTCCCTTGGTCGTCGCGTGTTCGTTCGTATCTTGCTTCACCGAAGCAATTGCGCGTCGATTCCTGCAATTTGGAAGGCGGTCTCATTAGGGATAGTGCGAGCAGGCCATTCGGTGCCACTGCTGCTGAGCGTGTGTGAATTTTCGCACGAAGTTCACTCCTTTTGAAGATGATCCTTGATGACGTAGGTCAGCACATGGTCCCTTGGTCGTCGCGTGTTCGTTCGTATCTTGCTTCACCGAAGCAATTGCGCGTCGATTCCTGCAAGTTGGAAGGCGGTCTCATTAGGGATAGTGCGGGCAGGCCATTCGGTGCCACTGCTGCTGAGCGTGTGTGAATTTTCGCACGAAGTTCACTCCTTTTGAAGACGATCCTTGATGACGTAGGTCAGCACATGGTGGTCGTCGCGTGTTCGTTCGTATCTTGCTTCACTGAAGCAATTGCACGTCGATTCCTGCAAGTTGGAAGACGGTCTCATTAGGGATAGTGCGAGCAGGCCATTCGGTGCCACTGCTGCTGAGCGTGTGTGAATTTTCGCACGAAGTTCACTCCTTTTGAAGACGATCCTTGATGACGTAGGTCAGCACATGGTGGTCGTCGCGTGTTCGTTCGTATCTTGCTTCACTGAAGCAATTGCACGTCGATTCCTGCAAGTTGGAAGACGGTCTCGTTAGGGATAGCACGAACAGGCCATCCGGTGCCACAGCTGCTGAGCGTGTGTGAATTTTCGCACGAAGTTCACTCCTTTTGAAGATGATCCTTGATGACGTAGGTCAGCACATGGTCCCTTGGTCGTCGCGTGTTCGTTCGTATCTTGCTTCACCGAAGCAATTGCGCGTCGATTCCTGCAAGTTGGAAGACGTTCTCATTAGGGATAGCGCGAACAGGCCATTGGGTGCCACTGCTGCTGAGCGTGTGTGTCTTGCGCTGACTTGTCATGACTTGACATGACTTGCGCTGACTTGTGCGTTTTCTCCCTATGTGCCACGTGGAATCGTTACGTATGTTTACATCTGATCAAGAAATTTTGCAGTTCATCTCTGTGTCTTTCTTCACAGGGTGGCAACTGGAGAAAGGCAGGTGTTTCCACTATTATGTTGTTGCCTTTTTTCAGTAGCAATGGCACCTGGCACCACAGAGCCCAATTTAACGGTGCTGCTGCACATAACATGTAAAGGTGCAGGCGATAGGTATGCATTGCTAATATAACTTATTAGAATATACCCAAGAGAGGGCACATACGCAGCCGTCAAAAAATAGCTGGTTGAACAAGAATACGTCAAGAAGAACACAGGTGTTAACCTCCAACATAATGTTCATTTCTACATTCAGCTACATATATAGACTGAGGGTAAGCTTTACATGACGTATCGTGCGCACATGCATTAATTTCTAAACGACAGTTCTCTATCACTTAGGACAATAGACAGGGTACTGATGCACACGGATCCAAGGAATTAGACAGCTTCAATTTCAACAATCTCTCTCGTTAGCCTGTCATACATTTTCTTGATCAGAGTGCATGTGTTGAAGATCAGTATACAGCCACAAGACTTACAATGAATCGCTAACCATCCATTCCACTCATTTGTAAGATTGTCGCAATGTTCTCTTAAGGCAACGGCCCATATGACCATAGGTCGGTAAACTCACTCACGAGTCGACTCATGAGTGACTCAGACTCACGGTCCCATGCAAG
>JALIZH010013982.1:0-20186 GCA_030522465.1 Rhipicephalus appendiculatus | reverse complement strand
AGAAAGGCACCCACAAATATGATGGCCTTTAAAACGGTAGTACGAGTAAGACTGTCCACTGTCAAGTTTGCCTAAGAATAAATCGCTATGAATGGGAGCAATGGAAAAATCATTACATATGCCTTGCTTTTGCAAGCCTGGAATAGTGTTCCATTCAATGAACATAAACATTAGATAAAAGCCTAGTGCACAGGTTCTCAGCCATGGATTTTGGTGACGTTGTGGGCTATTAAAAGTTGAGGGAGCCCCCTTGCGAGTAAGGCGAGGGGTCCTAAATTAACACAGCAGGCAGTGTGGAATAGGTGCCTTTTTCTTTTCTCCATGGCAAAGAACGGTCAAACTAAAGTGCCACACCTATTTGATTTCAAGCTTGTCAATAATTTGTGTTTCTCTGCAGCGACAATTAAGCATGTTTTCTCTTCCATTATGCAAGCCTGGGAAAAGCATGCTTGCATGCATGTCGTATAAAACTGCAACCAAAGCTTTACAACCATCTCACAAACAAGAGGAGATGTACTTAAATTGGCTCTGCTACAATTAAATGATGCTATGCAGTAAAAAACATACCAAAACTAAAAAAGGGGCCGCTGTCACGGGCGATCATGTGCCTGCAAAAACCGCGTTCGTTTTTGTTTTCCAGGATGTCACTTGCTGGAAGCTGGTTATCTGAGTAATCTACAGGTAGCAGTGGTTGAAAGTTTATTTCACAAATTATCTTCCCGCACTATCGAGAGCATTGTTGTAGCGCCTTATATGCATGATGTTGTGCATAATCTGAGAGATTGGCTGGTCACGTTGACGTACCTCATTTGTTTAGTGCCCCCTCAAAAATTTTTCAGACTTGCAGTAGTAGTGAGCCTGGGACGGAGTGGCTGGTGACAAGCTCAAAGAAACATACATCTACGTTTGTTAGATGTATTGATCATGCTGTGTATTGGATCACACTGCGTAGTGAAATGTTCTACATTAGCCATTCCACAAGATGAAAGACTGTTGCAAACTAGGGTCTTCTAGCTATGCACTATAGCACGTGAGGATGTCAGCCTGAATTTGATGAAGTTGACGGGAATCTGAAGAGTAAAGAAAGCGCAGACCTTGAGACAATAGGAGCCGAAATGATTGAAAGGTTAGGCAAGGGGTATATAGCACGTCATCTGTTTGTTTGTCTGAAAAGCAACTTACATTCCTTATTTTTTTCTTTCTTGGGATTTAAAAACAGCGCCAACTAGCCCAACTTTCGCTTCTAGTTACATTCCTTAGTGCCGATTTCAGATTGTTTAAAGTGATGCGGTGTGACACGTGCACTCACCTCACATATTTCTCTGCTGTTTCAAATAAACATTAGTTGATAGCGCTTGCGTCATGATGTTTACTTTGTCACTGTCTAAGTGTGCACTATTTTACTCACATTATGTAACAAGCCCAAGCTACTTTTCTCGACTTCATTTCACAATAGGTCATGAATATCTGAACTGCCCATTTGCAGACCAAGAAACAAATACCTACCGCTTAATATGGACTTGTCCAGGCCTATGGAAGAATGCTCCCATCTTTCACAGCAAGCTCTCCATCGCTTCAATCCTTTGAACAGTCCGTCGTCTACACTGGGTACATGCATAATAAACATTCCATCAACTTCTGCACAAGAGAGGCCTTACAGTACAGAAGTAGTACATACCAAACATGATAGCTAAACACAGATCTCTGTTGATATACCAAAATTTGACCTTGAATGATCAGCTCAGGATGCATTCAGAGCAACTATAAGTGGAGTAATCAATTCTGCAGACAAATGCAGTTATGAATTTTATGTCAAGCTTTCCCACACTAGGGTACTGAAAAAAGGATGAAAAACGCAGCTTGCCAAATAAGTAATTTGCACAGAAAACTCAATCAGCACTCACATCACATTATTACATAAATCAAAGTGTGGTCTATGTGCACAGTGGATCGTAACATGCCAACCTTATTGTATTTCATCATGAATGTGAAGATTTCAAGATAGCTCAAGATTTAATAGAAGTGTAAGAACACCAGAGGGTACAAGAACGATTGAGCACTGTGTTATTTTTTCTGTGACTTCTGCTGCTCTTGCACGGTTTTAAATCTTAGTATGTTTTGCCAACATGTCCAGTTTTAAACTCTTCAAAAACCAACATTCTTGCATTAAAGTCATTTGATATGCAGGCTTCGTCCTGTTCACTACAAGTGTCTTCAATTCAATCAGCCCTTAATTCACCTCACTTATTTCGTCCTTTCATAGCTAGGGTGCTGTCACGACAGACTTGAGGCTTCAGGTAGTATACGAGGGTTCATTGGCCAGTTGCCAATGGCCACAAGTGGCACTAGCATGCACTGCTGGGATTACACACATGAGGTGCTCAAGGGGAAAGATGGGACAACAACCACTGTCGCAGCCATAGCTCGGCACACTCACTCATGAGTGCACTCAACTCACACTCACTCACACTCATTTGAACGTGGTGAGTTGAGTATGAGTGAGTACTCATGCGTGTGAGTGGACGTGAGTGTGAACGTGAGTGAGAACTCGTGAGTGTGAGTGGTCGTGAGTGTGAACGTGAGTGAGTACTCATGAGTGTGAGTGGACGTGTGAATGTGAGTGTGAGTGGACGTGAGTGTGAATGTGAGTGAGTGCGAAGGCTGAAAAAAATTGTGGTGAGTGAGTTTGAGTGAGTACTTCCCTAAAGTGCCGACCTATGGAGCTCGGCAAACTCACTCATGAGTGCACTCAATTCACAATCACTCACAATCACTCACACTCATTTGAACGTGGTGAGTTGAGTATGAGTGAGTACTCATGAGTGTGAGTGGACGTGAGTGTGAACGTGAGTGAGTACTCATGAGTGTGAGTGGAGGTGAGTGTGAACGTGAGTGAGTACTCATGAGTGTGAGTGGACGTGAGTGAGTGCGAAGGCTGAAAAAATTGTGGTGAGTGAGTTTGAGTGCGTACTCCTTTAAAGTGCCGACCTATGGTCGCAGCCCCACTGGTTCAGCATTACATGCACTATCCAAAGGTTGCAGATCCAGTCTCTGGCGGCAGCAAGTCTCTTTCATTGACTTTAATTCCGTTGAATTTGTCATAATACCCCACTACAATTAAAACTAAGATATTCGCCCCTACCTTGGCTTCATTAACAGTTTTCTTCAGTAGGTTGTGCCTAACAAGGAAAACGAGCCTTCTTTCATTCCCCTTGTGTCGTCTGTTCAATTTCAGTGCTTGGCACGCCACAAAATCAGTAATCGCATTCTTCAGAATTCTGTGACGAGAAAACATGTAGATATATCAAAAATGACATTCTCCAATTATTAACTGTGTTAACTAATGCAGCACTATCGCCACTGTCCTTGAATGATACATCTTGGTTGTGAATACTGCAAATAAGACCCCCCCTTTTGGCTTCATGCTCCCTTAGCAAAACACAAATGAAAGCAAAAACTACGGTACCACACAATCACGTAATGTTATTGATAGAATAGCACAGCCTGAACCGTTTATGACAAAAAGCTTCTGCAATAGTGCTACTTCACTATTAAAAGAATTGATATTTGAGATAACATGTTTGGTTCATCAAAGAGATGTAATGGCAGGGCTAATAATTGACACCATTTTTTCCCAGGCAAATACAGCATGAAGCACAGCATGCAGTTGCTTAATAAATTTAACTGAACTGACACACACGTCTGCCAATAATTTATATATACATGCTTTACTACTTCCAATTAAGCTTGCAGTTGTACATGCACACTTACTGTTACTGCTGGCACACTAATTGATTCACAGAAATTTATTGCCTTCCCTCTCAAGTTTCCTGCCCAACTAAATCAAAGGTCTTAAACATACGGCCCATGTATCTCTAGCCAGCAGCCCAGCTTTCATACGACTGTCCTCGCACCATGTTTTCTTTGATTTATTTAATACGTTAATAAATATGTCTGTGAGCTACATAGCCAGACTAGACAAAGCATTTTTTCTTAAGGCACCCCACGCAGTCAACTTATGCTTAAACATAACCTTAAAATAAAACGATACTTCACTATCGGTGCTTCGATTTCGGTCATTCTATAAGCTATATTACTGATGAGTTTTGGTGCCTTTATATTGGGCTGTTGTTTTGCATCTTTAACAACTAAACAAACAGTGCTACAGTGCAATGCATGCGCATGAGAAGTTTGGTTTGTGCATTCGACATTACATGACCTAGTTAATTCACGTCGCCATATACAATTTTTTTATTCGTTTAACAGCCTCTGGTGGCTTTGCCGTTGTGTCTTATGTAAAATTATCTACACATCAGTGTCAATATGTGTTTCTAAATCTGACATCAAATCTCTTACAGAAATGACAAACATAGTGAAACATGCTATCGGAGAGTAGATGAAGAATATGAGAACCGAACAGCACTTGTTTGCGAGCAGCTCGGTGAACTGCTGTTAGCTCCAAGCTGTACCTCTGCATTCATTCTACATTCTGTAAATAAATGCGTTCCATTGCCACAATTATGGTGGAGGCGCGGGGTATACTTTTGTGGAAAGGGGGTACGTTCAGCGACCTCACCTCCGTCAGCCGCATCGGCTAGTTTCCCCGTGGTGGAGATGAAAGCCGTGGCCAGGACAGTACAGATGGTGACTGAGGCTGATGCGTAGTGGCAGCTCAAGCTGCGCACAGACACGGGTGGGTCACTCAGGATGTTAGGCCAGTAGGCATGCTGCTCGGCAGCTGGGTAGGTGGGCCATTCTGTAAGTAAACACGTCCCATCGTCAACAATATGATATATGGATCAGGCCTTCTTTGAAATGGCAACGCTAACCTACATTTTTCTAACACACAGACCTGTCACGCAATACCGATTTTGTCACGCAATACCGCTTGCGACACAGCTGTGAGTGCACCATGAGCGTGGCATGTAAATCATGTTGTACATGACATGGATGTCATGATTTTCATTTTACCATCTGTCATTCGTGTTTCTCATGAAGTTACGTAGCACAATACCGAATTCGGTGTATATCAAGCTAGGGAACTAACCGTGAGCACCCCATGAGCATGTCATGGAGGTCATGCTTTGCATGACATCAATGTCGTTATTTCATATCACCACTTGTCATTTAAGTTCGTCATACAGTAACGTTACGCAATGTCAATTTTGCACAATATAAAGCTAGCAAAACAGCAGTGAGCACACCATGAGCGTGTCATGTAAATCATTACATGACATGGATGTAATGATTTTCAATTTACCATGTCATTTATGTTCGTTATACAGTCGTGTCGTGCCATAGGAATTTTGTTGTATATCAAGCTAGCGAACTGGACGTAAGCGCATCATAAGCGCGCCATGAAAATAATTCTGTACCGGAAATGCATATCGTGATTGGCACGTTATCACCTGTAATTAATGTTGGTTGTACAGTCACATCACCAAATGCCAAGTTTGGTACACGTCAAGCTGGCAAAACAGCCATAAATGCACCATGACCATGTCACATATGTCATGCTATACATGACATGCAGGTCATGATTTTATTATTACTACCTCTCATTTATGTTAGTCATGCAGAAATGTCTTGACATACTAATTTTGGTAGATATGTTGACGAAACGGCCGCTAAACCATGCCGTTCATGACAAGCAAGTCATGATTTTAATGATATGACTAGTCATTTACGTTCATCATACAGTCATGTTACGCTATACCAATTTTGGTATAAATCCCATTAACGACACGGTCCGGAGAGCACAAAGTCGTAGGCGGCTAGATAGATAGATGCGCTCAAAGTCACCGAAGTTCGTTAAGAAATGCTTCGAATTTAATAATTGGGTTTTTTACGTGCCAATACTACGATACGAGGCACGGCGTAGTGGAGGGCTCCGTAAATTTACACCATCTGGTGTTCTGCGCTGACATCTTACACAGTACACGGGCCTCTATCATTTCCCCCTTCATAGAAATGCGACTGCCGTGGCCGAGATAGAACTCGCGACATTCACGTCAACAGCCGAGCACCATAAGCGCTACACCACCGCGGCGGGCATGATCTCGCGAACACAGCGGAGCCAGATGAACACAAGGTTTGAATGACAAACACACAGCAACCACTCCCTGGAAGTTTAAAACAAACATCATAGAAAAGCAAATATACTACCTGTAGCACAATTCATACTTGCCCATCGGACACCTTTTCTTGCATATCATCGCTGCTGTCTGAACACGCCACCCGGGCTGCCTTACCTGCATAAATGTCGTCACGCAATAAGATCGCAAAGTTACGTAATTTGGCGACTTGCTTGAACTCACCTACGTATCCGCTGAGGCGCACGCTTGTGCTTTACAGTCGCCGTCGTCGTCGTCCGACAAGGTACTGGGCCGTGGACTGTCACAGGAGGTGCACTCGAGTGAATCACGCAATAAACGTGCGTAATCAAGAAACGTCGAAAGCACGCTGATCACGCAGCACTGAGCGCGCAGACAAAGCTACGAGTCCGTTGAGGCTACTACGACACACCACAGAACACCAACACAAAACCTGGGCACACCTTTGTACACTCGTTCCATCCAGCACGCGATAGATCTCCAGTCGACAACTAACAACGATGATAACCACGCATAATATCGATAAACACCGCACATACACAAGCGCGGCACAAACTTATCGCGGCACCGCTAGGTCACTCTAGCACCGCTGACACTTTTTTTTTCGTGCTGAACGTCAGTTCCGCATACGTGGTTTTGGTTTGAAGTGATTGGCTCACGTACAGCGCGTGATTTGAACACATGCCCAGTCAACAATTCATAACAATCATAATCACACATAATATCAACAAACATTATAATTATACAAGCACGGAGCAAGCTTATTATTCTTTCTTATTTGTTTTTCTTTTTTAAGTGTGGTCTCGCACTCACGCCTTTACTTTTAGGTGATTGGCGGGTGGTTTTATGTGTTGGCGCAGCGGGTGATTTGAACTGAGTTTAGCGGACCCTAGTAGCGGCTTGGGCTTGTTGGAAATTCATGACAGTATACTACTCGCGCAGTGTATCAGCGCAGTGTGTCGTCCTCTTTCTTGTCCGTGTGTTCTCGCGCTAGTAGTAAACTGTCATGATTTGAACTGAGTTGCGGAGTGCACCGTCCTCCTTGTGTTTTCTGTTCTCACTGTTCACCCCTTCTTTATCCTGCTCTTTCGCCACCTTGTTGACCTTGCCGGCTGCCCTGTGCGACGCTTCAGGACACGCCGCACCTCACCGGCTGTGACGATCGTCAGCGCTTTGCCCTTGCATAAATACTTCGCTTCCTTCACGACGTGAGCCTATAGTCTAGCGACTTTGAAACACGGCAAGAACGCACACGCACATGCACAGAAAACATATTTTATCGGAAAGAACCTAAATAGCGATGGGAAAGAACGAGAAACACACCAGTACAGACTTTTTGCGAAGTGTCAATTGCCCCCCCCCCCCCCCCAAACAGCCACCTCTTTGTTTTGTCTTTGTATTAATCTGGTGTAGCGGGAGATGGGAGCGTAGGCAGAATTGTTTTTTTTTTTTTGGGGGGGGGGGGGGGGGCACCTTCTTGACTTAGAGTGGGAGCCGGGCAGGCAGATGTGGTCGGGTGTCATTTTGCGGTCTATATGTCTATATGCAATGGGGAAAAATGACGGGGGGGGGGGGGGGGGGGGAGAAGGGGCCCGGTGTGCCACCTCCTGGCTACGCCACCGGTGGGAGATACAGATTTTATGAGAAAGGATCACTCGAGCAGAGAACCACGAACACCTTTTACAAAAGAAACATGGAGTTGCAAAGGTTGCTTGGTGAGTTTAGGAGGAAGTGCGGTAGGTCCGGTGCATATAAGTGAAACGACGGGGATACGATCACAGCTCATACGAATTTCGGGGTGATACGAATTTTCCTTTCGTCCCGGCCAAGGCCCGTTGGCCTGCAAAAAATGGAGTACGGTTGTTGTGAACCGATTTTCACACAGCGACGTTTGATACGAACGTACGCTACCGCGCAGGTACGAAGAGGTGCTGTCGGCGCTGTCGCGGAAAACGCGCCGAACACGTGCGAGCGCGGGAACGCAAACCCGGGTATGCGCGCCGCACCGGCAAATCGCCAGAAGCACGGTGTAAGATTACAGAGGGCATTGGCGTCATGCGGTTTTTTTTCTTTTTTCTTTTCTTCTTTTTTTCTTTTTTTTGTCAAAGGCGTCGACGCGGCCTGCTCTCGTGCTGTGTTAACACGTGTCTACCTCGTGCATCGGACATCCTATGAAAGGTGGACGGGGACCGAAAGAAGTCGAGGACGCTCTTGGCGAAGGAGTCAGGCCTCACAACGTTAACATGGGTGACTGTTGAGGTCGCACTTGTGCGGACACGGCCGTAAATCTTCCAAAAAACCTCCCCAACACTTCTGCGATAACAAGAGCATAACAAAGGACCGTGGTTCTGAAATTTTGTGGCCTTGATCTATCACGTCAAAGCGCTTCTTTTGTTAGTTTCGCCGCAGTACTCCGGTGTCATTCGAAAAAGCATACTAAAATTTGGAAGGGGCTACAGCTGTCGCGGCCCGCATAGCTCGGCACACTCACTCATGAGTGCACTCAACTCACACTCACTCACACTTATTTGAACGTGGTCAGTTGAGTATGAGTGAGTACTCATGCGTGTGAGTGGACGTGAGTGTGAACGTGAGTGAGAACTCATGAGTGTGAGTGGTCGTGAGTGTGAACGTGAGTGAGTACTCATGAGTGTGAGTGGACGTGAGTGTGAACGTGAGTGAGTGCGAAGGCTGAAAAAATTGTGGTGAGTGAGTTTGAGTGAGTACTCCCTTAAAGTGCCGACTCGCGGGTCACAATGCATCTGGTTCATTAATTCAACACGAGGTTACGGGCGTATATTAACGGGTGCTGGTATGATTGCCGACAACTGAAAACTTGACTGACAATCATTCAGAGTTCTTCCTCACGTTGCCGCGGCCATGAAAAACAATAAATGAAAACGTACGCCAGCTTTCATTTGTCCATGCTTTCTGGTGATACGAATTTCGGATGATACGAATATTTCTGGTGGTCTCGTGAGATTCGTATCACCGAGGTTTCCCTCTATGTGATTGGATAAATATTCGTATCATCCGGGTATCTTTGGGTCAGCAGCCAGTTCTCGGGTGCTGACCCGAAGGTCGCGAGTTTGACCCGGGCGCGGCGGTCGCATTTCGATGGAGGCGAAATGGTAGAGGCCCATGTACTTTGCGAGGTTAGGGCACGTTAACAAACACCAGGTGGTAGAAATTTCCGGAGCCCTCCACTAGGCGTCTCTACAGTAATATTGTGGTTCTGGGACGTAGCACTTTTATATTATTATTAGTATAGTCCGCTTTGACCCTTATGTCGGTCTCGCTCAAGCCTATTGTTCTTCAATCAACTACACAAGGATATGCTATTATTTACCCTCCCCTCCTCCTTTCTATCCTCCTCACCCTCACTTCACTTTCCCACCCCGTTGGTATATTGTTGCATGGCTATGCTATGCTTTACCACCCCCCTCCTTTCGCTAGCTTTCCCTCTCACTTCTCTTTGTCCCTCGCTATACTGTACTACACATGGATATGCTATGCTTTACCCTCCCCTCCTTCTTTCTCTCCTGCTCACTTTTACATCACTCCTCCTCGCACTCACTTCTCTTTCCCCCCTCACTGTACTGTACTACGCATGGCGGTTCTATGCTTTACTCTCCCTCTTTTTTCCTTTCACCTCACATTCACTTCCCTTCCCGCAACATTTTTCTGCAATACTATACATGGCTATGCTTGACATGTTTTTGCCTTTGTGATTCCACACATGGCTTTGCTGTACTTTACCCTCTCTCTTCCTCCTTTATCTCATCCTCACCCTCGATTCCATTTTTCGTCCATTTCTATACTGTACTATACACGGTGAGGTTGTGTTCTACCCCCCTCGTCCTTTTCCCCCCTCAACCTCGCTTTCCCTTCCCACCCCTTGGTATACTATAGAACACTCGGCTACATGATACTATCCTGGCTACGATATGCTTTACCCTTTACTCTTCTCATTCGCATCCTCCTCATCTTCGCTCCCCTTTCTCCTACCCTCTCTATACCATACTACACATAGCTATGCTATATACGGTTTTCCCTGCGTGACGCCATGCGTGGCTGTGCTTTGTCTTACCCTCTTTCTTCCCCCTTCTTCTTTCTCTCCTTCTCACCCTCACTCCTTTTCCCGCACCCTTTCTGTATTAGGCTATGCAAGCATGGTTTCTTTCCTGTGTGATGCCATACAAGGCTTTTCTGTGCTTTACTCTCTCCACTCTACCTTGCCTTCATATTCATCCTCTCAATACTCCCCATTACCCTCACATTCTTTTCCCGCACTCTTGCTACACATGGATATGCTCTACATGGGTTTGTCTGCATGACGCCAAGCGACGACATGAGATCACAGCATACGATGACAGTATACTTCCTCCTCTCCCTCACATCCCTCCTCCTCAAGTTCACTACCCTTTCTCACACCCTTGCTACATATACCCACACTATACATGGCTATGCTATGCATGGTCTTGCCTGTGTGACGCCAACCGACATGAGACGATTACAGCATACGATGACAGCCCGGGCCTCTATAATGCTCTCCGCACTTAAAAAAACCATTAAAGAAGAGAACCCATGCACACGGAGAATATACATGCCTACACGCTTCCCATGCTTTCCACTAAAGAACTTTGTCTAAAAGGTAGCCTGGTAACGAGGGCCCTTCGTTTGGAAAATACCTTAAAGCGAAGCCAAAACATTAATTATACCTTAATTAGAACATTAATTAGAGAGGAAAGCCAACTTTTACGACTTTTGCAAGTGGTCCATCAAACACGGAGACACTTTCTGTACCTCAAAAACGGGGTATGTTTTTTTCGTATTTAGGGCGGTTTCTTTTATGTTTCAATAAACAGTCAGACATTCTTCAAGATTACGAAGATTTCGGTCGTTGATTCCACGGAAACATTTCATCAAACACGGAGACACTTTCTGTACCTCAAAAACGGGACATGTTTTTTTCGTATTTAGGGCGGTTTCTGTTATGTTTCAATAAACAGTCCGGCATCCTTCAAGATTACGTAGATTTTCTTCGTTGATTTCACGGAAACTTTTAAGAGTGTACGCGCTCAGCTGTTCGTGGTGTGGAGAACGGCCAACTCTCGCCCACATTACGTGGGAATGCGAATCGCGGCCCCAAAACATCAATATTCCACTTTTAGGGACAACATTTCGAACGAGGCAGTGGGAGGCGTGGCTTGCTAGTAAGGATTTCGAGAGCCAGCTGGCTCTGCTCGACCAAGCCCAGCGAGCCGCAAATGCCAGTGGAGCCCTGGACTGAGGACCCCACCCATTTCCCCAGAAACATTTTAGCGAATAAAACGTTTTTCATAATCATCATCGTTCCATATTGAGCTCAGCGGGACCGTTTTTTGTGATTACCGGCATTGCACACTCTTTATCTGTCGAGAATCGGTTCACTCGCTCAGCCTAATTGTATTGCTCGCTACTCTAGCCTGGTGTTAGCCATTGTGATTTTAACGGGAGAGGAACGTTTCTCTGTGTCAAAAGGGAGAAACGTCACCCCATTTAAACACGAACATTGGGGACATCGTCGTTTCTCCCTTAATGTAGCAAGGGTCACTCCATTTCTTGTTAAGAGTGTATATGGCTTGTCACGCGGCATTGTCTACAGACTACAGAGCACTCCACATTTGTGGCCATCTTTAGCATCGATCCTAGGTTTTTGCTCCACTGGCACATCGCCACAGACCCCTTCCAGCGCACATTTTAAAGTGTTAAGTCATTATAGCCCCCCTTTATCGACGATGCAACCATTACACTCGTTAAAATTCCTTGCTGTGCACCCTTAAAAAAGGGTGCACAGCAAAAACTCTGACGTTTAAATGCACATATATACCCTACAAAGTTAACGGATGGATGACCGCCACCGTAGCTCATTGGTAGAGCTTCGGACGCGTTATTCAAAGGTCGCAGGTTCGGTCCCTGCCGGCGGCAAGTTATCTTTTCGTCCACTTTTCTTTCTTCACATTTACATTAAAATTACTTCTAGTAACATCCCCTCTACACTTTCCTTGGCATCATTGTCTGTTAGTTCTCATTAATGTCTAGGTAGTATTAGTGTTACGCGACCAGATTCGGGCAGGTCTTTCTCTGTAAGAAGCGTCATGCTGTAGCCAGCTACTAGCTTAGCCAGGTGTGTGCCGGGAAAAAGCGCGATCTGATGTTGTACTGGTACCTAAGCGATTTGGTACTTACGTTTTGAAGCCGCTCGGCGAAGAGAGGCACCCCGCTGCGGGGACGCAGCGATGACAACGCACAACGCTCGCCGGGCCATCCACCGGTATCGAATGTCGTCGTTGGCCTGGATGAAAACGGCGGGAAGACTTGGAAGAAGAAGAACGGCTTTCGTCTGAGTCGGCTGAGTCGGTGTCGTGCTCCTGGGCACGACACCGACTCAGCGACGTCCCGGACCCGGTTGTCAAGACGCTCCTTCAGCTTGTGCTCCGAAGGCTCCCAGCGATATCCTCCGCGACCCTCCTGGTGTGTTCTCAAGTATTATATTTGAACTATCTTTCATACAAAAGCATTGCTGTTCTCCATTGGATAGATTGGCTTTCTTTACAGAGAAAAAATAAGAAACTTAGTCTGTTAGTGCATGCCTAAGCTCCCATGCTCCCTTTTTTAAGTCTGTAGCATTTTTGAAGTTTGTGTATGGTTTTGTGTGCTGACGCTAGGCAACATTCAACAAGTTTGTGTGCGCAAAACGGCTGTGCATCCTTCTGGCCTAATTCACGATGCGAACAAGCACAAAAAAGTGACACTCAGACAAAATGCTTCTATGTACAAACAGAAGTGCAGTCACAAAATAGGGCCTCCCTGGGAACTGAACGCTGCACTGGCGAAATTATGTGGCGTTTCGCCCAAACTGAATACTCTCGAAATAGTTGTCAGTCGTGCCAATCTTCTCGTCGAAACAAAATAAGCTGGAGTGTGTGAATATTCGAAAATTTTAAACAACCAACGGTATAGTGCACATCACAAATATCAAAGATTTTCCAATGTTCTTCCAAAAATAAGCACTGATGAAAAAAAAAAAAGAAAACTCAAAGAACGAAACTCATAACGAAGAGGGGCAGCGCTTCTTGTTTTACTCATCGCATTACCAAGGCGCATGCAGCCCAAGGTCTTACGGAACAGTCGACGCTGCATTTATTAGAAGATTAAGGCGTCGCTATATTGATTACAGAATGAAAACTCTGGTGTCACCGAAGCGGCACAGCCATCAATCCAATATCTTCATCATGGCATTCATGTTGCCGTTAACTATGAATATTGTTTAATATTTATATATCAGTTTTACTAGAAGCTGCCGACAATGTGCCACCTTTAATACTAAAGTCACCCCTGTATTAACGGCGAAGCTGTTTAGCTAATCGTTCCCTGTCAGGCAATCGCAGAAAACTAAAATAATCTTAACGGGTATGTGCCGCTGTGCTGCCTACCAGAAAACTATAATCACAATAAACTGGCATGTGCCACAGAAATTGGGTAAATCTCACTACTCTCCACTGGTCCACCAAAAAAGGAAGAAGACAGCATTGAGCCCAACAAGAAATTACCATATTCAAATTAACAAAAAAAAGAATTATTTTCCTTTCCTCTGCCTAGCCCAATTTTTTTTCTTCACTTAGTTTAACCGCCGGCTTCTTGGCCAATCCCCCGTGGTGGGTAAGAGCCAGCATTGAGGAGCAAGGAAGCAAGCAAGCAAGTGGCTGCGAAGGGACGGCGGCGAGCCGAACACCCCGATTACGTAAACGAGAGAATTCTAGGGAAAGGCAACGGCGGCTGCGAGAACTACCCGAGGACATGGAAAGCTTGCGGTGTGAACGAGGTGTGACCGCATGGTTTTAACGCGAGGTTCTCTCTGGAGTTCGGAGATCCCTGTCGTGTCTGTGACTGTCTTTGGTTTAACTCGCACTTCTCTGCGCTGAACATCAACGTAGAACTAACCTAGCATCACTTAGCTAAAGCTTAGCAACGGCGAAAAAGCAACCTAGAAACAACCCTCATCACCCCCTACAAACAACCTAGAGGCAACCAGATTAGTCTTCAGAATTGTTTAGTTTCGCTGTGTCAAGCCTTGCGCGGTTTAATACAACCTTCGCCAATTTTTTTCACCCTCCACTTACAAAATATTTCTACGTCTCTTATTTCCGCCGTGTATGCGAGTTTACCTCAGCTTGCGAAGTTGTGGTATTTCTGTCGGGTAAATATAACCGATTCGGTTTGGTTGCAAAGTTCCCTTTTCGCACACCCCGAAATGTAGTGGATGTGCGGTGAGGTCTGTGTGATTATCTAACCGGTAAGGCTTTACCTAGCATTTAAGTAAAGCATGTGAGTCACGGCACTACCAGCTTTGTGTGTTTCTGCCTAGGTTCAGCGTCATCAGGTGTCGCTACCTGCTTTGTTCATCGCGTATACTTCTCCGGTGACCCGCGTAAATGGCAAGAGGTCTACGGCCAAACTGAAATTTTCTATTTGCTGGCACACCGCTATACATGCCACCATTCACTGCCACCGCTCAATAACGAACCTCGGACCTTGGTCAACAGCTAGCGCTGCTATGGGTTCAGGTAAGGCGACCTGTTTCCAAACCCATTTCACTGCTGCAAGTGAAACCTCCATGCACTTTCACAGATTCAATCTTTACAAGGCGCTGCTGGCGGAACTTCGTGTATTTCTGCAGTTTAGAAGTAACCGGTAAAAAGTGCTTTATCTGCCGCTCCTGCTAAACGACCTACTCGAGCGGAGGCTCAGCGTCAGCGACGCCGTAATACTGTTACCGTCTAATATCGCATTAGAGGGTATCGTAACCACCGTGATTTTCTTTTTTTTTTCTTTTTTTTAGAGCCTCCATCTGAATCTCTTAGTTATTGTGCGCTCGGTAATTTTAACTGCAGGCATTCCGGCTATGACGTTTTACAGAGTACACAGAAATTTGCCCTCTGGCGAACGCGAGAAATAATGTGGCTTTCGAGCTCTTCGTTATTTTTCTACCTAAAAAAACAAAAAAGATGTATTCCTTTCGAAAACGAGCACACCTCCTTTCGCATCAGATGTTTTGATAGCTTTATGAGACTGAATTCTACGCTGCATTTTACTGCTCGAGCGCTCGTTCATGGAGCTGATTTCGCGAGAGATTTGTGCCACAATGCAAACGTTGCACTCGAAATACTGGAGTAGACGTGCCTTAGCAGAAGAGTAGATGGCGCAACGCATATAAAACACCATCGCTGTAGTCGACAGATAGGTTGTTTTTCTCTAAGGCCACTTTATAATGACGCCTTAAGTCGTTCAACGTGAGGAGATAACTTGTTCATCTTTTGTCTCTTGTTGAAAAGTACAATAACGTTCCTTCTTAAGATTGCATTAGGCCCCCTTCAACGCAGGTGATGTTGTATAAGGCTGCACAAATATAAAACTAAACCAATGTTGCGCGACATTTATGCCAACGACCCAAACACATCTTTATTTGTTCCATTTTTGGCAGTTGCGTCCGCCTTGATTTCTCACTAACAGCACACTGAAATTCAACGACAAATAGTCCTTGAAATAAATATTGCGTATTGCTTCACTATATTGTGCAAGTGCTCTTGTTTAGTCCCCTTTCTTCCCTAAAATTTGAATAAGCGCTGCGTACTCGGTAATATCACAGATGATCTGCTGTTATCGTGCAGTTGTTTGTGCTACAAGTGCGCCGCATTAAAGGACTAGGGCAGTCAAGTGCACACAATAATTTTTTAGCACGGAAGTGTTTTATACCGGGGCCACCAAGACTTCGCTGATATCATTTCTGTCACTGATGTGACCTCGGTAAAATACACATGAACAGGTGATGAAGAAAAATCAGAGAAAAAGTTTAGTTCATTTGGATGTCTAGAGAGTCGAACCCATGACCTCACTGTTGGCCACGATGGGAGTCAGGCGCTTTACCCACTGCACTACTGACGCTCATGCATGACCTTTTACAAACGCGCCTTATGGTTTTAGGGGCGAAGCTCCTCAGGGTGTGGGTCTGTCCCTCCTCTGTAGTTGTCGTAGTAGTAGTAAGTAGGTAGATAGCCACGTATAGTGGAATGTACCTACTCCACGTGATAAAGATGACGATGACGCAGTATAGTGGAATGTACCCACTACACGTGATAACGATGAAGTATAAGCGCGTTCCAGTATAGTGGAATGTACCCACTACACGTGATAACGATGACGATGACATCATTCACTTCGTAGATATGGTTTGATTTTAGGGGCGAAGCTCCTTAGGGTGTGGGTCTGTACCTCCTCTGTAGTAGTAGTAGTAGTAGGTAGGTAGGTAGGTAGCCACGTGTAGTGGAATGTACCCACTCCATGTGATAAAGATGACGATGACGCAGTATAGTGGAATGTACCCACTACACGTGATAAAGATGAAGTATAAGCGCGTTCCAGTATAATGGAACGTACCTACTACACGTGATAACGATGACGATGACGCTGATGACCATGAAGTATAAGCGCGTTCCAGACCCCACATTCTCTTTCTGCCATGGATGAAAACGATCGAGCTTCGCCCACTCATCATCATACGCTTCGGTTGAGGACACGCGCAGACTCACAGTTGTGAGCCTGTCTTGTCTTCTCTTGTCTTTAGTCCGTGTTTACTAGCGCAGTTAATATGCCTTCAAAGTGAATGTGAACCAGTTATGAGTATGCGCGCCTCCTGTTTTCCCTACTCCTGTGTCCGTGCTTACTATCACAGTTAATATGCCTTCAACATAAATGGACAAGGGCAGGGAATGTAGCGCTTAGGCAATATAACCGCTGGCGTTTAAGAGCACATACTGTATTCCAAGAGAAGGCAAACGCGCGGGGAGGAGACAGAAACTTAGGTGGGCAGATGAGATGAAGGTATTACGTGACCGCAGCAAGGACAGGACCGGGTTGATTGGCGGAACATGAGGGAGGCTTTTGCGCTGCAGTACGCTTAGTCAGGCGTATGTTGATAGCCATGATGACATCGAGTACTAGTGATTATATGATTGTTGATGCAGTCTTTGCGCGGGATTCACCACACGCTGTGTCCGGGTTTATGTTAACTACTCCAGCTACCATAAATGTTTAATCCTGATTGTGTTCGATAGTCGTCGAGATTGATATGTGCCACTAGGATACACGTAGGTGCGTCCACATCAAAAGGTGCTATAGCCGCCAAACACCAGCAGACATTCTGCAAGCTCTTATTTACCACTCTACAATTACCATTGAGCTACTGTTGTAAACACTTGTTTCACTTTCGAGTTAACTGATTCCTATGACGAAGCGATAAACCTTTTTTTTCTTTGACGAGCATTTGGCGAGTATTCGCGATTCCAACTGAGCACTCGCCACCCTAGCGGCCGCGGCTGGAAACGGCACTAACAGGGTCAAACATGAAAGGGGTTATGTTATCACATTGCGCGCGCTGAAAAGCGGCCGCATAGTTCCTTTATTTTCGCCATGCCGCACGCACGAGCCCAAAAAAGAAGAAAGCGATGTCGAAAGACCATTGCTGTGTCCCGCAATGCGTGGCATCGCGCTGGAAAGGTGGATCCGTATCGTTCCATCACTTCCCGAAGGATTCAGACGACGCGCGACGGAGAACGGCGTAGATCAGAAACTTGTGCTTTAGAAAGAAGGTGACGGACACTGCGGTGGTTTCTTCTAACCACTTTGCTCGCGACGACTTAATTCTCCCCGGTGAGTACACCATTATTTAGCGTGTGTGCATTCTTGTCAATATTCGGGCTTCTCAAAGAGTGGAGTATAGTGTATATACAGATGATTGCAATAATAGTTTCGTTTATATAAGCAAGCGCTTCAGGAAATTTGTGGCGTTATGTGTGTAACACTGTATTTTTTGCATATGCTTGTTTTCTGTGCATGTCGTAGTGCTACCTATTCTCAAGCTGCTACCAATACCCAAGCTGCTGTAATCTTTCCCCTCGAAAAAGTTTGATTTCGCATGTGTGCATATATACACGAGCATAAATGCACGCGCGAATATGCAGAAAGAATGGGTGTACCTCACCGAAAAAAAATTCTCGCTACCCCCTGTCACCGACGTACGTTTCTTCCGTGTGGACTGTAGTAGTGAAACCTTAAATTTATTTATTATGGACAAACCTACGGTGTTTATGCCCGCGTTTGCTCTGCTGTGTTCTCATTAAACACGGCGCGCTCACAGTTTAGGTTCGTTAGCTCACAAGAAATTTAAGAGGAACTGCAAAAAGCGATATTCCCAGCTTTTGGAACGTTCGACTTGAGGGCGCATCGCTTGGTGCTTTTCCGACACAGCGGAGCGCAACTTATTTTGGAACAGGCTTGTTTCCGAGTGATGCATTTATCCCCATTCCACTAAATAAACTATCGCTAATTTCCGGAAACCTAGCGTGGTTAATTATAAATTATTTACTTTGATTAGTTATAAGTTTCTTAAATTTATTAATACCTTCACTAGGGTCGTACGGCTGACATTTTTTGGGGTGTGGGGTGGGTTTCAATCACCCCGTACTCAAGTTCGCGCGTCCGTAGCGTGCGTGTATATATATGTTCGTGCGCGCGTGTATATATCATGTTCGTGCCTGCTTAGCGTGCGTAGTGTGCGTGTATATATCTGCTTCGAATATCAAATACTGCGAAGACGAAGAAGCGAGTACTCGGAAGCACACGACCTTATTTATTATTTCATGTTTCAAGAAAAGTGCGCGAAAAAAACGTGGACGGAGAGAGACGGGAACAACACAAGCGCATGCGCTTGTGTTGTTCCCGTCTCTCTCCGTCCACGTTTTTTCGAGCACTTTTCTTGAAACATGGAATACCAACTCGCCCAACAATCCATTCTTCTAACTTAGTTATTAGCAACCTAATAACCAGGACCCGCGAACGAAAAGGAAGGAGCACTCCTAATAAAATCGAAACTACGATTTGCCTTATGTCAAAATACACTGACCCAGGCATACCTTTGTTCAGTAATCAAGTAAAAGGCATGCGTATTCAGCTTTTGACGGGACAAAAAAACTCAATGGGATACATGCAATCGGCAACACGAGTCGCAGCTCAGAGTTACCTCGAAAACTATGAAGGCATTGCCTGTGAAGGCCTGCCATTTGTGCGCTGCAGCAACGCAGCGACAAGTGCTTGGACCTTACAGAAAGGCCCGCTACACATGAGCCTTCTTCGACCTCGGGCGCTGGACAGGTTCTTCAACTTGAAGTAAACTCATGTTTGCACGCACAGCGCAACTATTTCCGCTGTTTCGCCTGTGAAATCTTTCATGCCGATGAGAATGAGGCAATCGGCCGCCAGCACCCTTTCGCCTTCGACGAAGCAACGCGATCTGACGCCACAATCAAGAAACTTCAGCACAGCGCCAAGCGAAAGTGCCGCGTTGACCCTGTTAAGCGTAGCCATCTCTGTTTTTTCAACCAGTGTTGCCAGCACGCGGAGTGTTTTATGGAGTTGCGAATATTCGTCAGCTCTTTAACCCTTTCAGACGCCACCTATGAAGAACTGTCTGTAAATGGGTCAAAATTATACATCGTTATTTAAAGGCACTCAGTATACTATTGCAACAAAAATAATGTCATAATATGTTCATTTATGTGTGTTATAGTAATTTATTCTAATTAAGTTGTAATTAAATATCTCCTTATCCTGAAGTGATCCATGCTCTATTTTGGCATAAATGGAATGAAATCTCAAGCTAGAAATATAGTACAAATTCATTTTTCGTTATGTCCATTTAAAGCAAAGAAAATCGCTCGCAGGACGCGGCTCATCGAACGACTCGTCGAGCGGGGTAGTGCCTTCAGCAAATGTGATCATACGCAACAGTACGCTGCGAAATCAAGTTAAATGAAGACAAATTATTATGCCGCAGGTTCAATCTATCCGAAGCTCAATGTATATCGCTCTCTCTTAGCCCCTAGTTGATACAAGGAGCAAAAACAAATCATGTACACAATTGTGTACATTGCGTCTCAAAGGGTTAAAGCAAGCTTTTCCCTTCTATTCCACAGT
>JALIZH010013981.1:0-34757 GCA_030522465.1 Rhipicephalus appendiculatus | reverse complement strand
CTATCGTGGGACGCTACGAGCACATGGAAACAGTGTCTATACAACAAGGAGAGTAACATACACAAATGACTAATCACAATGTACATGACCAAGTCCATAGGCTGTCTCTAACATATGCTACTAAGCACTAACGTACACACACTTATCACAATATACACAATGTATATACAGAATATACAAAACTTCGTGAAAATGTCAGCAAATATGTAGAACTGATGTTATGGCGCGTGTAACTTACATAATTCACAGTGTTAGCATGAAGTGTATATATACAAGAACCTACACACATACGAAGACACACACACAGAAATATTAACCACATCCAGATTATATGCACTAACGAGTCACTGTCTGATGACCTGGCTACAGGAACTGTGTGTTTAGAAAAAGTTTATTTCATCGTAAGACGCTACGAACGCATCGAAACAGCATCTATACCACAAGGACAATAACATACACAAATGACAGCACAATATACAGAAACGTTTTTACAAAAATGTCCAAGTCCACAAAGTGTCCGTTACACATGCAGCTAAGGACTAACTACACACACACTTATCACAATATGCACAATGTACACAATGATGTATATACACAATGCACATGACTCAGGGAACATGTCAGTCAATATGTACAGTAAATGATATGGTGCATGTAATTTACATAATGTACAGTGTTAGCATGAAGTGTATATACACAAACACCTACAAGCATACTGTGACATGCGCGCGCAAAAATAATAAGCACATCCAGTTTATATGTGCTAACCAATCACTGTCTGGTGGCCTGGATACAGGAACCAGGCGAGATGAAAAACTAGCCGCACACGTCCATCGACTACCGACAAGAAGCGGCATGACCATTGCCGTAGAAATTCCTCTTCCCCAAGGAAGAACAATTCCTCCGACAAAAAGGACAGTAGTTTGGAGTATAAGCGTTACAGTATTGGAGACAGAGCACGACGACGGTGACCCGCTGCAACAGCTTCGCACCTGTTACGCCACAAACAAAAAGCACGTGCAGACTTGATGTTACAAAACTATTAACACCTAGGCCACGGAAACCAGAGTTAACGGCTCTCCAAAAATACTTTTGCAGTTACACATTGCTGCACCACATGCTGGTTAGACTCTTGTAACGGACAGTTAGGACAAGTGGAAGATGGGACCATGCCCCACCTCTCCAGTCTGTCTCGTGTTGGGAGTACTCTCCACCCCAGACGCCACATGAAATCGCGGAGATGGCCAGGCAGGAAGGATGCTGTTATCGCGCTCCACTAGACGCGGCTCGACCGTGCTAGACGGGCTGGAGGAACCAGAGGGAGTAGCAGGGCCGCTGTTGTATTCACAACACGGTTTTCTAGAATGTCCACATCCGGACAAACCTGCTGTCCGTGTCGATAAAATGCTACGGCCGTGGACTAAAATGCAGGCACATTGAGTACTTGCGTCGCAGAGTTAAGCCGTGTACCCGGTAACAAAAAAATTGGCAGATCCCAAGTACTATGGGAATCGATGTTATGCGAAGCATGCGGAGGCAAGGTGACGGGGCTGTAATTTTCTTATTGAGCGAAACGTTACGAAATGACGTTAAAGATATGTACAAATGTACGCACGGACCTATGTTGAACAGTCGCATATGTTTCAGTTGCGTAACAATGTCAACAGAAACATGGAAATTACCTACACCGGAAACGGTAATCTGATATGTAGCACTTGTGCTTGCGACGATGGCAGCCCTGTATAGTGCTTCATGGACCAACTACAGTGGATGGCGCTTAAGTATACAACTGAAGTTAACCCGACATGACGCCTGCCTCCTAGGAGTAGATATGTAATGTTTATAAAAATTGGGGGACCCTTAACCTTCGCCTTTAAGAGTTGAACGCGATAGCGATATTCCGTCCCTACTGCGTACTTCAATCACTTAGTGCATACTATGTAATGGGTAGTATGCTTTAAACCAGGAGAAATTATGCACGGCAAATGTGGGAAATGTTTTCGAACTTGCTATGCACCCACTACGTGGTGTGCATAGCAAGGGAATACGCGCAGTAAGGTGTGTGCCGTTTGTAATGGGTGGCTGGCTTTAAACTATGGAATCGTTATGATAGTCACATATTCTGACGCCCGATGGCAAAGTACGCTTGTACCACGCAATATTCCTGGGATATTACATGTTATATTGCGACGCCTATATAAAGGACGCTTGCGTTTGCGAAGCATGCAAGTTATTTTCACTGCATTTCCAAGCAGAGGAAGTTATTTTCATAGTGTCTCCAAGCAGAGGCATGGCTGTGTCATTCTGCTTCTGGTCACCGACGCGTGCGGACGCAGGATGGTTAGCTCCCAGAGAGCTGCGACAGCGGTCGCCTATGGCCGTGGTACCCCGTCTTTTACTGTGCCAAAGGACTACAGGATTGTTCTGCCCACTCTTTCATCTGGGGATGCTATGAATCGCGCAGTCGTATTGCACTGCGATATTTCAGGAAGGCCATATCGCATCGAAGATTTTCGAAAACCCTTGCAAGACGCCGGTGTCATCAAGGATGTGGCTGTTATCGGTGCCTACCAGATGTCACACGTCTGGCTTGTCAACCTGCGAACAGATGAGGCCAAAAAGAAGATTGTGGAAGCTGGACGCATGTTTGTCAAGGATCGGCTGTGCATCGTCATTGACCCTAACAGACAAGAGGTGCGTCTGAAGTTGCACTGGGTGGCTTTAGATGTTTCTAATGAAAGCATTCGAAGGACATTTAGTGAGTATGGTGAAGTAAAGGAGGTCGCAAATGACAGGTGGAAAGTGGAGGGGTTTGAAGGTGCTGACTCCCTGACGAAGTTTGTGAGATTACTTTTGAAGGAAGGTGTTGCGCTAGACGATATACCGCATCAGATTCGTCTTGGCAGCGGCACAGCGCTCGTTGTTGCGCCAGGGCGAGCACCATTGTGCCTTCGCTGCAAACACACGGGCCATATACGGCGGGACTGCAGGGTTCCAAAATGCAACGAATGTCATGCATTTGGCCACACACAGGAGGCATGCACTCGGAGCTACGCCAGAGCGGTAGGACGGCCTGCCACTTCAGACCAGAGCGAGCTCATCATGGACGAGGAAGAGGCAGAACAGGCTGCGGCACCAGCAGCGCTTTCTATCAACGGAGACGCCCAGGAAGCGGCCAAGGACGACAGCGTCTCCGGGAACACACCACCAGCGATGGACAACGCTGGCGTCGGTAAGCGTCAAGAGACGGTGCCAGGAAACCCGGACTGCGTCGCAGCGGATAACCATGCTGAGGAATCTGTCAGAGAGCAGCGGGACGCATGTAGCGTCTCTCAAGTTCCAAAGGCAGCGGACAAAGAGTCGGCGGTCATCGCAATTGCTGCGGAAGAGATGGACGCCGAGGCAGCGCCAGCAAAACGTCGCCATGAGGATGTGGTTGCCGCGTCGCAAGATCAGCGTCTGAGGCTGATAGAAGCATCTGTTGGTGTCAGTGGTGCAAAAAAGAAAGCGCGCGGTGCTGTTCGCATGCGTGCTTCGTCCCTATCAAGGGGCGACAGAGATGCAAATCCTTAGCCGCCACAATGGCGTGTATGCAAAGCGTCGATATGTTTGACGAGGGCGTCCTGCCGTCGGTCTCAACCGGTGGCAGAACTGTGTCATTGGAAAGGTCCCTGCGCATAGGAACAATTAATATTCGAGGATTGGCAGCTAAAAGGCGACAAAACCAATTGTATCGTCTTGCAATAGAGCAGGAATTAGATATATTTGCTGTCCAGGAAACGAAAATAGAACGCGCGGACCGGACCGATGACATGGTACGCCCTTTCTCGGCGCGTTACAATGTGTGTGTTAGTCATGCTGTTGGCTCGTCCGGTGGGTGTCTTCTGTTCATTAGTAACTGCCTAGGCATTGGTATACAGTCGGTCACAAGTTGTAAGTCGGGCCACCTTGTGAGTTGTGATTTTGTTTTCGCTGGCAATGAATGGCGATTTGTTTGTTTGTATGCACCAACTGACGTTGCTCAGCGACTAGATTTTTTCTGCCGTATAAGTGATTATTGTAACACTGACCGCATTCTTATCCTCCTCGGCGATTTTAATTGCGTTTGTTCGGCACGGGACAAAACGAGTTCTACCCCATATCGCGAGGCGAGTACAATTAAGTTAACAGATCTGATAAACGATTACGCGCTTGAGGATGTAGGTGAAAGTATTTCCAGTGGCCATTGCGTCCAATTCACGCATTTTCAGGGGCTAAGTCACTCTCGTCTTGATCGTGCCTACGTGTCACTTGATATTGTACCTTTGTGTACAGATTATTCTGTAACTGCTCTATCTTTCACTGACCATTGTTTGGTTAAGTTTACCATTTGCAGCAGAAAAGAAAGGAAAGGAAAGTTTAATTGGGATTTATGGAAAATGAATAACAAACTCCTCGATGACGACATTTTCCAAACACTAATACTAGAGGGCATAGAAGAGCTTAATGACGACAATAGCTCTAAAACTGGCCCAAAGTGGGAAACATTTAAGCAAAAAATAAAAATGAAAGCTATAGAGAGGTCCACCAATCTTAAACACGATGAACGCAAAAAAGAGCACGTTTTACGTTTAAACTTGCAGGCACTTTTAGAGGAAGAGAGTCGAATGCCGGGGAAGTTTAAGGACGACATTCGTGTTGTTAAAGAAAAAAATGGAGCTTTTAGACATCGAGAAATACCATGGAGCAATAATCAGAGCCCGAGCGGAAAAAATGGTAACTGCTGAAAGACCTACGAAACGCGCTCTGGGTATGGAAAAGAGTTATGCCCAGCGTAACACAATAACACAAATTGTGTACAATGGCGCTGTAACAAATGCTAGGGATGATATTGCACAGGCTTTTTACGAGTATTACAGCAAGCTGTTTGCAATAGGTCCTGTAGATCGTGACCACTTTACAAAAGAATTTTTGTCGCCCATGCCACAGTTAGATGATGAAACCAAAGATAGATTGGAACTCTCTATCACGGTGCGTGAGGTAGAGAAAGCTATTGATCACCTAAATTGCGGAAAGTCGCCTGGACCGGACGGACTAAGTGCGGCTTTTTACAAGAAGTTCAAGCACGAATTATCCCCAATTTTGGCACAGCTTTTCAACGAAGCATTAGAGGTGAAATCTCTGCCTATGTCGTTTCTGTCCTCTCATACTATTCTCATTCCTAAAACAGATGATCCAATCAAATTGCGACAAGTCTCCGCTTATCGACCTATCAGTCTAACTAATGTAGACTACAAAATCTTGATGAAAATAATTGCACGCAGGTTGCAGGGTGTAATAAAAGAAATTGTAGGTCCGCATCAAACATGTGGAATAAAGGGGAGGAGCATTTTCACGAATATTCATAAAGCGAGGTGCGTATTAGAATGCAGTGATGTCATGAATTCTGCGGTTGCAATGCTTCAGGTTGATTTTGAGAAAGCTTTCGATCGTGTGCCGCATGACTTGCTCATAGCAGTCTTAGAGCATGTGAACGTTGGTAAAGTGATAATAGAAGCCGTTAAGATGGCATATACAGGATGTACCACTCGCCTGATTGTAAACAAAGAGGTAGGAAACTCTATAGAATTGCAGCGCTCAGTACGTCAAGGGTGCCCGCTCTCTCCTCTCCTTTTTGGCATGTTCATTGAAAGCTTTTGTCTAAGTATACTTAACAGTAACGCAATTGCAGGCTTCAGGCTTCATGCATGTGAAGTGCGCCTACTGGCATATGCTGATGACTTAGCCATTTTTTGTACGAACCTCGAGGGTATTGCAGAGGCGGTTAACATTATAAGACGTTTTTGTGAGGTTAGTGGAAGCGCAGTGAATTGGGGGGAAATGTCCTGGTTTTTGGCATGGAGATTGGGAGCTCACGCCAAATTATTTCATGAACGTTCAGTGGCTGACAACACCGGTAAAATACTTAGGCATACCTCTCGAAAATTACAGCGACAGTGATCCCTATTGGCGCAGGCAGGCATCTCAGATCCGAGAAAAAGCAGAAAAATGGAAGGGCAAGGATTTATCCATTTTTGCTCGTGCTACCATTTGTAACTTGTTCTTTATAACTAAGTTGTGGTACGTATTGCAAGTCCTGCATTGCTCTCGAATCAATGTTCAAAAACTTCATCGTATTTTTGCCGTCTTTATTTGGGGTTCCACATGGGAGAAGACTACCAGAACGAATCTTTTTCGACGAGTGCGTGACGGTGGTTTGGGTTTATCGCATTTGTTTCTGCGACAGCTCGTAAACCGTTTCTTGTATCTTCGTGATGTTCAGGACCCTTTCTTGCGCACGGTCTGCCAAATGAGGTTAGCCAATGCTTTGCCTGAGTTTGTCGTGTCTTCGGTTACATTGAGAGGGCGAACACAAGGTTACTTTAGAGAGATTGTCGAATCATTTCGCTTCCTGAAGGCACGATTTTCTACTGAATATTTAGGCGCTGTTTCCCGCAAAAAGTTATATAAGGATTTATGTGATGTTGTTCTCCCAATTCCCTTGTACCGTTCTCAGTACTGTGGTGGGACATGGAACAAAGTGCTGAAACGCGTAAAAAGCATGCCTGTGCGCCCGGGGGTAAAAACATTCTTCTTTAAGCTTCATGCTGGTGTCTTGCCAGTTAAGACGTGGTTGTCTGAAAAGGGGATGTTCGTTCCGTGGGGTGACCACTGCTTTTTATGTCGTAAACCAGAAACCATTGAGCATGTCTTTCTGGAATGCTGGGATGGGATTTTCTTCTGGGACGTCCTACAAAGGACATTAAAGAAAGACTTCCCGTTGGACGCGCAGGGAATACGGTATTTGATGATTGAAAATGACGATGGTTTTCCCTATGATATTACAATGGTATTAGCTCTGCACAGTATCTGGAGGTCCCGAATGGCTGTACGTCATGCTGATGTTGATGCTCGACGAGCCATAGAGTACTTTCGCGAGTCACTGACTTCGTTTCTTGAACTGCAAAAAATTCAAAAGGATGTACCCGAGTGGGTACCTCGCATGGAAGCACTGTTGTATATGAAACAATTGTAGACAGAATGTACTTCCATGCCGTTGTTGAAAATTGAAGCCCTGCAATAAAGAAAAAAAAAAAAGAGGCATGGCTGTGTGGTAGAACACCTGCTTGCCACGCAGACAACCCGGGTTCGATCCTCACTCGGACCCGAAAATTTTTATTATTTATTTTATTTGCATCTTTCTCGATTTTTCGGTCACGGACAAGATGATGATTTTTCGGTCACAACCAACGACGCCGACGCCGACGCCGGAATTTCTGCGAAACGAGCTCTTTAACGCTATCGCGTTAAAATTAGATAGCCAGCACTGGAACCACAATCGACGTTTGACCAACATTACGCCTGCATAGGGTCTTTTTCCAAAGCAGTTCCGAGACCTGGCGTGGCTCTGTGGTAGAATACTTGATTGCCACCCAGACTGCTTGGGTTCGATTCCTTCTGGGACCCTGATATTTATTATTTGCATTCGTCTGGTCAACGCTGCCGACGTCAGTTTTTCTTAACGCTCTCGCATTTAAATTTCTAATGTCTGTCCTCGCCGTTCCTGGGTAGACATAAATTGTCAAACACCTGTGGCGCATACCCGCATACCGCGGCCTGTGGCATACGGGTATGTGCCACACGTGTCTGCAGGAAAGGGTTTGACGATGTATACGACAGGATTTTCACGTTATTCATGTCATGACCAGCCAGACATAATCGTCACACCCTCTTGCCCTCCCATACAAATTTTGGTATACCCCAAGTTAAGGAGCCGATCACGAGAGCATCCAGACGTGGGCGGCTAGATAGATAGATAGATAGATAGATAGATAGAAACGCGAAAGTGCTTATAGTACGCAAAGAAATGCTTCGCATTTAATAGCGTATCTTGGTGCCTAAGCAATAGCAGGCAAGATCACGCGCGGGACACTGATAACCGTGCAACAAGCGGAGCAAAAATCGCAGGGCAAGCAGCCGGCAGCGAACAGACACGGATGGGAATGCGAATCCACCGCTGTTGCGTGGTTGCCCAAGCGCAGCACGGCAAACCAGCTCAGTTCCACCCGACCAGAAAAACGAGCCAAGAAGGGATTGCATCGACCTTGTTATTCGTAACGGGGGCTGTATGACATGAGATATGTACCATGCACGACCGCAAAATACAGTCTGTGCTAAGTACCTTCTTTCCAACAGAGGTAAATCATACTCTTGCGCTTCCCGGACATGTCGTTTTACTTCGTCGAGTACTGAAATCCACACGGAGTCTGATATACCGTAGTAGGCATAATCAAGCACCAGAATGCGAATAGAGTCGCTTTTTTTGAAGGCCGGAAACGGGACTTAGGCAGGCGTCTGGGGAACCAATGAATAAATATCGACATTTTGAAAAATTTAAGGCAGCACCTGAAATGTGTTTAGAAAAAGTTTATTTTATCGTAAGACGCTACGAACGCATCGAAACAGCGTCTAACCACAAGAACAATAACATACACATAGTACTCAGCAAAAAGTCGTAGGATACAAGATCTGGAGGGTTTCGTGTTGACGCTGATGCTGCCAACGGTCAGATTTCAAGGTCTCATTAGCCATCTAAGATTCTCGCCTTAATAGGTTCGGCAGGACCGGACAACAGCCTCCATGACTGGTTCATAGATCCCGATGGACGGGGTGCATGCTACGTTACACTCGCGCATATAATGTTTCAGTGGCCCGGTAAGAACTCGCTAGATCCTGCGTGAACTTACGTGGAAGTGTCGCTTTAAATTCTGCCTGCATTAGTGCACCGAGAGTCTTTAGATTGGTCCCGCTGCTCGCGTCATTGCGCGCGGCCCCTTTAAATGGTCGTTTAGCAAAACTAAGCGCCATATGCTACAAAATTTGGTCACATTTGCTTGACAATTTTTATTCAGAAGCGATTACTGCCTCCCATTAACTTACAGTTTTGCGGTTCCGCCCTTCTCCTAACGAAATCCTTTATTCTGTAAGCTGTAATTGTTCATTCAAACACGATGACACGCGTGAAAGAGTAGTTTAAATCACTTCCAGGTACATGTGCCCTAGGAATGGCAAGCGTGGTCGACATTCGCTGCAGCATACTTACCTGGTGTCGGGCTGTCCGGTGATCAGAGAGGCCGGGGTCCCGTGCTGAGGCCAGCCATTGCACTGCGGTTGGTTGACGCACGCCACTTTCCCAAACAGGGATAGATGGGGCATGTAATTTTTGGTAGTGGGGCTTGGCGTACGCGCCAGCCCCTGCATCAATTCAAAAGAAAGAACGATTGCCAGTACAGCTTGTCTAGCTGAGGCGAAAGAGACACCAGTTTCAAGCGGACAATTTAGGGGTACACATGAGGACCCTAAAACCATCTGCAGTATTAAGGCGAAAGACTTTAATGTCTCATGCTCACGTCCGTCCGTCCGTGCCCTGACACAGTGACAGCGGCCGTGGCTGTGGCCTTCGCCCACCCCCGACCAAGGAACAATGGGAGGCCCTTCTTTCCAGCAACGACAGGGAAATCCAAAATCCAAACACGGGTCCTGGAACGAGCGGAAGACGTCATAGAGAAGCACGGCCTGGCAGCCTACGTGGCCTAGTCTCCCTTACCCATCACCCCTTCGACGAATAAAGTTGTCACTCACTCACTCTGTATCGTTGCTGCGTTCGAGTTAGTCGAATAGCTCCCACGCGCACGCATCCCCCCCCCCCCTTACACTCCCTCAGCAATCGCGTGGCCGCCGGGGCGCGCCAAGAGACGCCGGTCGCGCCTCGCGTCGAGCTATACCGCGCTCGCGTTTTGCCAGCGTAGCGTCGATGTGCCCAGCGTGCCCACACATGCAAGAAGGGCATAGGCGTGCGCACCAGGGGGGCAGAGGGGGGCGGCCGCCCCCCCTAGTCACCTAAGAGAGGGGGGGCGCAAATTCTGCCCCATACATTGACTTAATAGGGAGGGGGGGGGGCGCTGCGATGAACCTTCGCCCCCCCTTGCCCCCCCTGAAGGGGAACCCTGCGCACGCCTATGAAGAAGGGAGACGCGCGCATCGTGTTCCATTTTGACCGACCCCGTCTCAATGGGCACTGGCTTTCGCCGAACACACTTTGGAGTTTACGAAGTGTCTTTCAATTTTTTTTTCGAAAATTTGAAGTGAGCACTCATCCCTTCTCCTCTCCAGGCCTTTCCGGCTTCCCCGGTGACGCGTGCAACGTCAGCATGTTGCATCTGTGATGTTATCGACAGTCGATGCTGTGATTGGTCGAACAGGAACCTACGACTTCCGGTTAGTCTGCAAGCAGCTGCCCGCGCTCATTGTTCTTCGTCGTGTTGCCCGCGTGTGCACGCTAGCGAACCGGCAACTGCGGCCCCTAACGCAAGTGCCAAATCTCTAGCGTACCAGCACAGTCGCGCCTAATGGTCTGATAAGCTTCGCGAACTGAATCAACAACAGCGGGTAGCCGAGAAGCACGCAGTTGGCGGAGTCGTGGTAACCGGCAGTGGACACTGTTTTGAAAAGCGCGATGGTAATGACGTTTGTCACTTGAGATTGGGAGGGGCACTCGGCGAGGGTGGCAAAGCGGCTTTGGGAGAGGGGACCAGCCGACGAACGGAGGGTAGCGAAGGAAAGAGTGAAACGAGCGATCGCCGGGTTTCGATCACGCCTACGTGTTCATAGTAGACTCGCGCACATCTACAACACCGCACCTAAATTTCGACCTCTGGGTAATTTAGGGGCCCTCTGAAGTGCACCTTACCAAATATAAATGACGCAAGGGTAGCGTCACTTGCAGAAGAGTGTACTCCGGTAGGGGTGCGTTCCGTGAACGCACTTTGTTGCGTTTTGGCCGCTATTACAGCATTGCTTTTAAGGTCAATGTTGGCCGCGTAGAAAATTATCATCATCATGAACCGGCACGTGCCATCTTCGCCCTCTTCTTCCTCGCCTTCCTCTTCTTTCTCTTCTGCTTCGCTACCAGAAGATGCGCGCCGATTTGTCAGGCGATGTATGCAATAACTAGATGGGTGAGAGAACGGGTACAAAGAGAGAGAAAAAAGAAAGAAAAATGAAGAGAAAGGGAGAGTTTCTGGGCAAAAAAATAATTGTTTGTCTAGGCGGGACTCGGCCCCGCGTACCCGCGATCCGAAGGCGAGCATCTCGACCAATCGGCTATCCAGGCACTTCCTTAATTAGCTCGGCTATCCAGGCACGCTGACATAACATAGCATAAACTTCTATAGTATCGTATAGCAAGGGGGGTAGGAACGGGAAGTGAGTGTGAGGAGGAGAGATGTGATGGTGAGGAGGAGGGGAGAGAGTATAGCACAGCATATATAGGTATAAAGAATGAGAAATAGAGAAATAGAAAGAAAGAACCAAAGTGGGAAGGCCCTCGGAAAACAATGGACTCACTGGATGCGATCATGGTAAATTGGAAGCAAAACAGTGATTACGCAACGCCTTGCCAAGACAACCTTCCCATAACCCAGCCTGTACACATAGATGAAGAATCGGTCGAAGCATTTAATGGCGACGAAGATCATTCAGAAGAATTCCCGGTGCTGCATGGTCGGTACGATGAAGACAATGAACGGGGCAAAGATGACTCTACTGATTCATCCGGCTTGTGTGAGTAAAACGGGTCTGACACTGACATTGTCTCGGTGAATGGAATGAAATGGAAAACAACTTTATTGGGTCCTGCGGAACGCGACCGGGTCGCGCACTCGGCTCAGTCCCACGTATGGACCGGCTAGCCGAGCCTGCCGGCCACCTCGCGAGTAATTCATATTTTTATAAAGAATGCGGGAAGTTTGCGCCGAGTCGCGGAAAGCTCGGCACAGCGAAGATGGTCGATCATCAAGCGAAACCTGTTTACCACATCGCAAAACCTATACTTACAACATAGCAACAACCAGTTACAACATAGCAGGCGACCGCGGCGTTAGCCTAAAGCGGGGGGTTCTCAAACTTTGTAGCTTTGGGGAACCCCATTGGCTTTTCCGGAGTGTCGTGAAACCCCAAACTTTTTCTTGAGCATGAAGACAATTGAATGCAAAGCGGAGGGGGGGGGGGGGGGGGCGCTTCTTGACACGCAACCACATGCAGTTAAACACTGCCAGCGTTGGCCTGTTCTCTTTTCTTTAATATATGGAAGGCCATGGCCGTTGATGTAGAACTCCCGATAACAAATAGACTTGAGATGCCTGCCCCCCCCCCCCCCCCCCCCCGCTCCGCTCCACAAGTCGCAGCCGACCACACACAGCATGCTTCAGCCAGCGCGCAGCGTAAGCACTGTGTTCACGCAAACGAAGCGCCGTACAGTCAGAGGCCTGTTTTATTTTTTTGCAAAAAAAAGAAAAAAAAGTCACAGCTTCACCGCAAGGGTGAAGCAATGAATGCGATAGCAACAAATTGTAATCTTATACGAAGTGAGGCTGGCAGCTACTCTTTTGGATCCGATCTCACGCTATCTACTAAACGCTGGTTGAAGAAAATACGGCCGCTCCACGGACACTCTTCGCGTTGAGAGCGCAGCACGTAGAAGTGTACACGAGCCGCCCGCTGACGGCTGCCGAGATAGCGAGATAACGCTCCCGCCGCCGACAACCGCGCTCATAAAATCAAAGGTCGCTGCTGCTCGAGGGACCCCCCCCCCCTTCCCCTCGCGTCTTTTCACGCTCATTAAAGACGGGCGGGGCGTTTTCTTTCTGCTTGAACATTCGACGTCCGGTCTAACAGGCGGGGGGATCTTATCGCATGCGCCTCGGAGCAACGGAGATGGGCCGGCTTGTTTGATCTCCGCTTCAGCCGCGTTCATCGCCCCCGCTCGCGCGCTATCACCCGCGGGTAGAACGTACGATGCTCTGGGGGGATCTTATCAATTTTGACTTTATACGCGACATGACGGCGACGGCAAAAACCCGTCGAGACTGTCCATATAATTGCTATCGCAATAAAAAGAAAAAGGAGGCATGCCAGTCACACAGTGAAACGGCCGGCTACCTATACAGTGGTCGTTAAGCTAAGCCTATATCTAAATGCTCGTGTTGCCCACCGCCGACACGAAGTGACGCCTCTTACGCGTATCAAAGCGCTCGCTGCGCGCTTTGAATACAAAACGACATAGAGACGTGGCAAATCATTGTAATGAAAACTGTGCCATGTGATCGCCGACGCGCAATGAGCCGCGAATAAAGCGCACAGGTGCCCGTTAATGTCGTTTGAACTGGTTTGAACGCTCACGAGCATGTCTACTACCAGCGCTCCGCGCGTTCTGTCACCACGGGTCCGCAAATCGTGAAAGTCATATGGTGCGCACTAGACGACGAACCTTTAGGGCTACTACCACGTGGACCTCTTGCTATATAGACACCCGATGTGCGGATGTGGCGTGCGATGGCTTCGCTAAGTGCAAAATGCAATCCAGATTTGCCTGTTTAAATAAATAAATTAGCTGCTAATGGGGCTCGAACGGGAGCAGCGGTTGCACTCCTGGCCGTTCGTGGAAATTTAAACGGAACCCAGTTTGAGAACCCATGGCCTAAAGGCCGACACGATGCCGACACGGCAGGGGCCGCACGGCCAATCGGGAAGGTGGGAGAGGCGGGGGGGGGGGGGGGGTCTTTTTATGCAAAGCGAAAAAGTTTGGCGAATTGTAATAGACTATAATGCAAAATAGGGAATAGAAATCGTGTTAATTTTCAGCACGCATGACACATGTTTGGAATTTACAAACATATATGCTACATACAAAAACCGCATGTGAGGTCAAAAGTGCCATGTCGGCCTACTGAAAGGGAGTGACAAGAGGGGGGGGGGGGGGCAGGGTTCTGACGTCGCGCCGGAGACAAAGAACTCTTTGCCTGCTTTTAACCGCGGAGGTGCCGGCCCCCTGTGACCAAGGTCTGTGTGCCGGGGACAGGGAGCAGAGGGCCTCCTGATCTGGCGGAAAATAAAGTTGTTATCATCATCATCATCATCGCACGCTACTGCCACGCGGGCCGCAGGTTGCCGACCCCTGGCCTAAAGCATCGACCAACTTCGCTGTGCCAAGCTTTGCGCGACTGAGTGCAAAGTGCCCGCATATTTTCATCAACACGCTCATCACAATATTACTACCACCTTGTTTAAATTTACAGACATAGGGGCACGGGGTTCTTTTATTCTGATTCATAAATGTACAAGCCCTGCATGCGCACTTGCGCATAAATCTACACGTAGCAATGTATTAGAAACCAGATCTAGATTCATGGGCTCTTGGAATGGGAAGCGTGGTCGACGCTACCGAAAGCATACTTACCTGGTGTCGGGCTGTCCGGTGATCAAAGAGGCCGGGGTCCCGTGCTGAGACCAACCATTGCACTGCGGTTGGTTGACGCACGCCACTTTCCCAAACAGGGATAGATGGGGCATGTAATTTTTGGTAGTGGGGCTTGGCGTTCGCGCCAGCCCCTGCATCAATTTCAAGGAAAGAGCAATGGTTTAACTGCATAATCCATAACGCATTTTAACCAGTAGCTGACAATGGTAAAAAAAAAACCGGCACATCCCACGCTCTGTGGAAATCGATGTAATGCGAAGCAGCCACCAAGGAGCAAATCATGCTGTACTTAAAGGGACCAACAACCAATTTTTATTGTGCCTATTTTTTTTTAGCGCAACGGAGAGCTTACCGGTCACTGAGTCTAATCACGGAACGGCAAAGTGGAAAACGCCGCGAAACATTTGTAATCAGAAATTTTCTATCTGCAGCGAATATGAAGTCGTATACTCACATGCTGCAAACAGTGAGTGCGAGAGCGGTTCGTTGATCGAGCGCGGTGGTTTACTGCGCATGCGTGCACTCCACGCGCATGCGCAGCGGCTGGATTTGCTCCACTGGTGGCCGCGACGGCAGCGCCGCATCGCACCGTGCAACTCGATCCTTTCACGTCGTAAGCAGCACAGAATTGAGCGGGGCCGGATAATAATATACACACTCTAATTTTGAGGGCTGGTGCGCAGGACAGCATCAGGCTACACGACTGCGTACAGCAAAGTGATCGACTCCATATTCCATAATCCAGCTTCAAGGCTCTTCCGCTAGTCTGCGCGACATAACGGTTTTTGTTACTTTTAAGCACGATTTAAAAATATAAATCCCAGTCACAACGCGAAAATAATGCTGCAATCTGTCACTATATTTCAAGGTCTTTTCATTTCTACTAGTATCTAATCAGACGTTCTGGCCAGTTGTCGGTCCCTTGTACTTAATATACATGTCATGATTTACATGTTAGGACCTGTCATTTACGTTCGTCATACAGTCACGTCACGCAATACCAATTATATCAAGCTAGCGAAACGGCCGTGAGCGCGGCATGCAACTCATGTTGCACATGACATGTCATGATTTCCCTATTACCACTCATCATTTATGTTCGTCATACAGTCACGTCACGCAATACCAAATTAGGTTTATATCAAGCTAGCGAAACGGCCACGAGAGTGTCATGAGCGTGGCATGCAAGTCATGTTGCACATGACATGTCATGATTTCCATATTACCACTTGTCATTTATGATCGTCCTACAATCACGTAGCTCAGAAGGACACTTTGTACATTCCAAAGTGTGTTCGGCGAACGCTTGTGGCCATTCGACTGACTATGTCATGTCTTTTATTTTTTTACACTCTCAGCGCGATGGCACACAAACGGAATGTGTGCGTGTTTTCTTTTTTAATTTTTTTCCTCGAATCGCAGCGAGACGCGAGACCAATTTTCCTCCGTTCCGCATTCGATCGTATTCTCGCGCTTTGCGCATCGTGCGAACGCCATCCGCGTTCCAGCGTTTACATTGACGGACACTTTGTAAATTCCGAAGTGTGTTCCTCGAACACCTGTGCCCACTGAGACGGGGTCGGTCAGAATGGAACGCGATGCGCGCGTCTCCCTCCTTGCATGATTAGACACGCTGGGCACAGCGACGTTACGCAAGCAAAGCGCGAGCGCTGTAGAGTCCAACGCGACCGGCGTCCGTACGCGCGCCTCAGCGCCCACCTGGCATCGTGTCAGGGCATGGCAGGATGGACGGACGGACGTGAGCATGAGACATTAAAGGCTTTCGCCTTAAAACTTTGGTGTATATCAAGCTAGCGATACGGTCCCGAGAGTGTCATGAGCGTGGCATGCAACTCATGTTGCACATGACATGTCATGATTTCCATGTTACCATTTGTCATTTATGCTCGTTATACAATCATGTCGCTGAATACGAAATTTTGTGTATATCAAGCTAGTGAAACGGCCACGAAAGTGTCATGAGCGTGGCATGCAAGGTAATATGGAAATCATGACGTGTCATGTTGCACATGACACGTCATGATTTCCATATTACCACATGCCATTTATGCTCGTCATACAACCACGTAGCTCAATACCAAATATAGTGTATATCAAGCTAGGGAAACGGCCACGAGAGTGTCATGAGTGTGGCATGAAAGTCATGTTACACATGACATGTCACGATTTCCATATTAGCACTTGTCATTTATGCTCGTCATACAATCACGTCGCTCAATGCCAAATTTGGTGTATATCAAGCTAGCGAAACGGCCGCGAGCGTGCCATGAGCGTGGCATGCAAGTCATGTTCCACATGACATGTCATGATGTCCATACGGCTACTTGGCATTTATGTTCGTCATACAGTCACGTCACGCAATACCAAATTCGGTGTATTATCAAGCTAGCAAAATGGCCGTCAGCGAGCCTGAGCGTGGCATGTAAATCATGTTGTACATGACATGCAGGTCAACATTTTCATATTAACACCTGTCATTTATGTTGGTCATGCAGAAATGTCTCATCGTACCAATTTTTGGATATATCAAGTTAAGAAAACGGCCTCAGGAGCACTATGACTATGGCGGGTAAATCATACTTTTAATGACAAGTTATTCATGATTTTCATGATATGACCAGTCATTCATGTTCGTCATAGAGTCACGTTATGCCATAACAATTTTGGTGCAAATCCCATTAACGATTCGGCCAGGAGAGCACAAAGTCGTAGGCGGCTAGATAGATAGATAGATAGATAGATAGATAGATAGATAGATAGATAGATAGATAGATAGATAGATAGATAGATAGATAGATAGATAGATAGATAGATAGATAGATAGATAGATAGATAGATAGATAGATAGATAGATAGATAGATAGATAGATAGATAGATAGATAGATAGATGCGCTCAAAGTCGCCGAAGTTCGCTAAGAAATGCTTCGCATTAAAAAAAAATTAACGGTGAAGCTGTATTGGTCTAGCCTGTGCCGTAGGTCGTGGCGCAGGTGTGTATGTGACCAGGGCAGTGACTATTCCGACCCGGTGAGAATAAGCGAAAGCTTATTCTGACCTGGTGAAAATAACGAAACGCTATTTTCACCCAACTTGGCTTGGATCTGTGAAACATTTGCGGCTTTTCGAGAACGATGGGTCAGGGAACCACATGCGATTTTTCGTTACGAAGGCTTATTATTTTGCGTGTGTGTGATCAGCTGTACCAAGTTTTACGTAATTTGTGCTGGAGGAGTGTTGATTGCGGTGTTCTTGTGGCGGGCGCGGACACTGTTATTGTGCCTATCGTTGCCCGCGTGCTTTATTAACGCGGATGGTGTTTGCGGCGCCTGAACTTGCGCTGTCACTACGTGCTTCAGCGTTATTTTGATCGTTGATATTTGGCGGGCGCGGACACTGTGATTGTGCTTATCGTTGCCCGTGTGCTTTATTGACGCGGATGGTGTTTGCAGCGCCTGAACTTGCGCTGTCACTACGTGCTTCAGCGTTATTTTAATCGTTGCTAGCAGATTTTTTTTCGTGTGCGGTGTCGGCGTTGTAGTAATCCTTTCGTTGTACTAATTTTACTGTGCGTGAAAGTATGTTTTTCACTGTACTTGACCATATGCTTCGGCAACCTGCTTTTTATTGTTTTGCAGCGTATTCGTCGTATGTATCAATGAATGAATGAATGGCATTTCGGCCACTTTATTTGTGTACGAGGCCGATTTTTTCTCTCGATTAAGCCATGCAAGCGTTACACGATTTAATTTCGATTGGGATCCTGATCGCGATTGCAAAATACAGAAGCGAGTCGTCCAAATCAAATCGAAAGTGCCGGTATGGCACTACTCAAGCCTCATACAGCCGCACGATCGATAGCTTTACATTAAGAAATGTTCGACGCCTAGATGTGTACGTGCGGTTCGCACCCTCCAGGTTCCCCTGCCCACAGATGCCTTTTGTTCGGCGTGAAATCGCACCCTTGTAAGCTATAAACAAGCTAGTATCAATCCCCTTGAGAGATTAAAAACCAGTTAGGTAATAATTATTCATTTTAGTGCAACAAGTGGAAAGCGCCCGTAAGAGAAAACTAATCGCCACGAGGATAACGAGGATGCATAGATGCGTGAGCGACAGGCGGTTTGCCAACATAAAGAAATCTGGGATTGGAAAGCAAAAATGAATTGCCGGAGATGAAAAAAAATTGTATCCTCGTGGGATGACAGTACTTGTTGGGCAAAAAAAGCATTTAAAAAGGTGGCGACCTTATTAAACATTTAGATAATGCCGTACAAGAGCATAATTGAACGTTTAGGGCTTATTTGCAGTGCCATACATGTATATCATTGACCCTAAGTTAATTAATGGACAAAGTGGTCTAGCTTTCGTGTCATTGTGAGTGAACAAACAACAGTTAACTGGTTCTAACTGCCTTTTACCATAATGCCTAATCAGCTCATTCTCCAGAGTAATATCTAAAGCTGACCCAGGATTTCTTTCCATATAAGTCGACCTTTCCTTCTTAGCCAATTGAATGCTGTATGGTGGTTAGTTTCTCTTATGAGCCAGATGTAATTGAACACTCGATGTTTCTTCTTCTTTAATAAAGTTGTTCTTTTTAGCGTTGTTTGTGCAAGCCAAGTGTCCTATCTTAGAACAACTAAAGCATCTTGCCCTAATATGAAAACACAAGGGTTGGTGCCCTTGGCCACATCTGCAGCATGTGGGCCTGCTTTATAGTCCGGCTGCTGTCTTACGAGACAACGCAGCTTCCTGGCAAGACTTGTTCCTTTGTTTCCAGTTGGTGTCGAGGCGGACTGTGTGGAGCTGTATTCTACATACCTAAGTCCTTCACAAGTGACGATGCCCATTTTGCCAGTACAGTTCCCTCATGGCTGGTTGTTCCTGACACCATGAAAGCATTGCTGCGGCGTGCCCTTCGGCATCTTTCATGGCTTTGATGAAGGTGGAAGCTTTCTTCCATGTTAAATCATTGCCATCTTCAGTTTCCCAGCAACTAGCATCAGATGCTCCCACAGTGCACACACGACTAGTTGATAGCTATGTGCTTAATGCAAAATTGCCGTACATGCACTTTATTGCCAACAAATCTTGATTACCTTGTATGCACTTATGGGTGCCATATTTATCTGTGACAGCACACTGTCCCTGGTCTGTGATACTTCACGAGGAGCAACTTCAGCTGTTCACATTTTTCTTTCCGGGAGTATCAGCGGAGTGTCAGCAAACGCCAAATTGCATAGCATCAGGTGGCACTGTTTTCCAAGCACTTTGATTAACTTACCACTGTTTTGCTTTTCAGTAAAAGTATTTATGCAAGCAAATGTATTGAAAAGTTCAAAATAGGCGGATGACTGTTTTTTCAGCGGAAGTATGCCACAACAACAACAGTAAGGAAAAAGACACGCACTCCTGTGTCCTGTTCAGTTTCAAAACTACTTAATGTTGCTGCCAGCATTCTAGGGAAGAATGCCCGCCAAGTACGCAGCACACGTATCTGCCTTCTGATGAGTACCTGGAGAATCTTGGTGTTGCATGCCCGGTCTATTTCTACTTCGCCTTGCATGGGAGTACTTAATATATGAAATTAATGTCTAATAACAATCCACTTCTGAAAGCTGGATTGCCACATGCACTGACCTGCAAGTGAAAGATGCGCTTTAATTTGATTGTGCTTCACATCACTGCAGGTAGCAGCCGAAGGTGCATTGTCATTTAATGTATGGCAGACGCTGCGTGTTCTCACAGATAGATTTATTGTTGTCCTCTCCAGGAAGAGTTCCCAGTGCACCTGAAAAGCACTGAACTCAGTGAACCTCTTCATGGAAATATTTCTCAAAGTAAAGCTACTATTAACTGAGCAATGAGGTCCAGCTGTTTCCAAAGCTGCCCATCCTCTACAGCTTGAAAAAATTGAGATCAAGACCACGTGTTGTGCTCTACACATTACCATATTGCTTTTCCGCATCACACTTTTCGTCTACATTAATGAACTTATTTGCCTATTTCTCATTTTCTGCCTTTTGAAGCGCTGAGTGCATTGTCTGAAAGCGCGTGTGCCTGGAGACCACCTACAAAGATACTTCTAACAGAACTTAGGTTGTATTTGCGCGATACATATACGGAAGAAACACGACACAGACGTAAAGATAAAGGTGGGCGCTAACAGGCCTACCTTCAATATGTCTTATTCCATTGTTTGTCTACCATTCTGCCAAATTACGAATGCACCTTCACTCTTGCCTTCTTGCTGGATGAACTTGTAAAAATAATAAATTTTGTGTTTCATTCGCAGTAAGTACAAAAAAAGTTGGTTTCCTCCATCTCATACCTGTCAGCTTCAAAATAGGATGTGAGTCTTGTGTGCCTTAAAATAAAGCGATGTTCATACCCTGGTTTCCTCTGTGGCTTCGTTGATACCGAGGGTGCATGCATATTCCTGTACTGCTCTAGCCATGTATGAAACACAGTAAAGAAAAACACGTTCTCTACGGTAAAGGTACATTCCAGCTGGGAGTAGAGGTTAGGTGACAAATTGCTGATAGGGTTCTTTTCAACAATGAACATAGCTATGTGGTTATGTCAGCAGAGAAGCAGATAAAACCAGAGACCAAGGTGAGAAGCAATATTGCATCCACGCTGTCCTCGATATAATTATTTCCTTTTGTTATGACTGATTTCTCCAGTCATTCTTTAGCATGTGTCTCTGCTAAGCAATCTTAAACATAATAGTGGCAAAACATTCTGTGGCAAGTTAGGGCTGTTCTTCCTGGGTCACACTTAGCAGATGTCTTAATTTGTAGGCTGCATTCGTATGGACTGGATTAAACCATACATTTCTTTATGAGAAAGAAATTGACTAGCACCATGAAGAAAAGATGGGGTGAAAATGACAGACACAACATATATGTGTCTGTTGCCTTCTCTCTATTTCATCTACAGCGCTGTTTGATTCCTCCCTAGAAAAAGCCGCATTCAGTAGTACACCTGCAGTGTGTGCTACCATGCACATTCCAAACAAGTGCTCCACAAAAACTGTGGGAGTCATTCATTGCAGAGTCAAGTGTAGGAGCAGAAGCTCCAAATCTGGTATGAAAAAGAAAATGAGTATACCACTCTTGCCAGAAAGTAAGGTTTCCAAATGCTATGTATTTGGTGAAAAACTTTAAATGTACCTTTCTGAGATAAACGGATTTGCAGGGAACTGCAGGATTAGTACTGTTAAATTTAATTAGTACTGCAGATGATTTTAAGTATGGTGACATATGCATAGTGTGCACATACATTTTCACTGCACAACAAGAGTTATTGCAATGAAGCCACGAAGTTTTCTGTAAATATTAAATTGCAGCTTCATACCTAGACAGATATGTTATGCAAGACGTACATTACACACTGCAAATCAAAGAAGTTGTGCAAGGCATACAAGCGATACTTCGCTGCATAATATATATGTATATAGCTGTAAAGTCCATGTGACAATTATAACTGTAGTTTAAGACGGCCGAGATCACTATATATAATTTTATTGTTGGTTTTGCCTGGGTGTGTAGAACTAGATCGACCCACAAAAAATGTGATCGGCGCAGGCCGCGCCGGAATGTTTGAGAAATTTAGATTGCTTTAGACCAGGTACTGTCTGGCCTTGGGGAACCCCAACGACTTTTCGAGAGTGCCGCGCAACCCCTAACAATTTTTCTTGAGCATGAAGACAATCGAAAGCGGAGCGGAAGGGGGGGGGGGGGGGGGGCTGATATCACTGTTGATGTAGAACGCCCGATAATGCATATAGACTTGCGATTCCCTGTGTCCCCGTCGCGTAAAACGCCCGCCTCTTATACACTGCATGCTTCAGGAGCCGCGCAGAATGAACAGTGTGTTCACGCAAACGAATCGCCGGAGGTACAGAAGCCTGTTTTATTTTTTGCAAAACAAAAGGCTTAAAGCTAAGCCTAAATGCTCGAAGCGACGCGTCTTACGTGTACCAAAGCGCTCGTTGCGCGTTTTGATTACAAAACCAACATACAGCAGTGGCAAATCACCGTGTAGGAAAACTGCCATAGTCGCCGACGCGCCATGAGCCACGAATAAAACGCCGAGGGGCTCGTTAATGTCGTTTGATCTAGCTAGAACACTCACGAATCACGGGCATGCATTACCAGCGCTACCGGCGATCTGCGCGTTCTGTCGCCACGGGTCCGCGAATGCGGCGTGCGATGGTTTCGTTAAATGCAAAATGCAATGCAGATTTGCTTGTCTAAATAAATAAATTCTAGCTGCTAATGAGGAAGCAGGTTGCACTATTCTGGCTGCTCGCGGATGTCCTGGGTTTCACGGAACTCAGGGGTTTAGCGAAACCCAGTTTGAGAATTAACCCATCTATTTTAGAGCTATTTGCGTGCACGACACGAGTAGTCGAGTTCATTCTGTAGCTAAGCCTCCGCGATAAAGTTCAATCACTCGATCATCTTAAAAAGACGATGCGTTCCACCGGCGATTAGATTATCGGTGGCCATGATGGCCGATAAATTGCGAGTGTACAATGATCGAGTGAACTTAATTTTCTGGGCACAAGTCTGCTCAATTGAGAGTTTCTTCTTTAACAGCTGGTCTAATGGCCACCTTCGTCATAACCTCGGGGCAACAAATGACTTAGATCGCCAGATGAGAAGCGGTTCTGAATGCTGCAGGGTTCGTACTGTGACTGAACGCAAAGCGTGTGAACTTGCATAAGCTCACATGTGAGAGCTAGTGCCTCTCTCGGTATATATGCTCACGGCAAACATGCATGTTTTACCGCAAAGCAAATTTCCGTCGAACCCTTTTAGATGTGAAGCATCTTATGGCGAAGCTTAATCCGGTGGTGGTGGTGGTGGTGGTGGTGGTGGTGGTGTGCCGCGTGCCCACCCTTACTGCGCATGCGCAAACAGTTAAAGAAAAAAATAAAAAATAAAAAACCTCCTCTCCCCCCTCCCTCTTCTCTAGGCATCCCTCCCCACGGCAACCACACCCTCACTGCGCATGCGCCTCCCTTCCTCTCTCCCCCTCTTACACTCCCCCCTCTCTCCATCCCTGCCCGCGGCGTCTAACTCCCCCTGCGCATGCGCGTCCCCCTCTCTCTCCTCTCCTACGCTCCCCCCTCTCTCCTCTACGCATCCCTGCCCACGGCGTTCACACTCCCACTGCGCATGCGTGTCACCCCCTTTCTCTCCTCTCCTCCGCTTCCCCCTCTCTCGCCTCGCGACGCCGACGCAGGCAGCGTCTGCTAGCGAGTTTCTTGGTTGAAAAAACCGACTGCTCGCGCTGCACAACCGTTCACTGGCCATCCCGTATATATGGCAACGGATCTTGACCTCCAAGGTGGTGCCGGTGGAAGATTTCACATGTGCGTTGTTGAACAATAAAAATTCGCAGCGTGCGCGTTAACTAAAAGCGGAGTGCAGGTCTCTGTGTCGAGTCGGAGTCTTCTGTCTCTCATTGCCCATTAGCAGCGATTGGCATGTTCCAGTAGGAAACACTGTGCCATCACTGCCTGCTTTGCGCCTCCCCAGTTTTCTCTCCTGCGCAACGCTGCGATGAGCGCCAGCGTCAACGCCGCCGCCAGTGTAAGCGTTAGCGCCCGCTGCTTCACATCTACACATGGTTCCCTTTAGCGGGAGATGGTGTAATTTTTTTTTCCTTTGCTCTAACTGTTTATCGCCGCCGGATACACCGTCCGGCGGAGACAAAATGAACGACACCACACTAACCTCTCCACTCCTCCTTTGTATCCTCCTCACCCTCCCTTCATGTTCCCATCACCTTGCTATATACTATATAATGGCTATGCTTTACCATCTCCCCCTCCTCCTTTCCATACTCACCCTCACATCCCTTCTTCTCACCCTCACTCCCTTTCCCTCCCCCTTGCTATACTATACTATACATCAGAAAGATTTCATTCATTGTTTCTCTTTATAGCAATCACCGAAATGAAATCAGCAGACAAGCATGAGAATATGTGATCAAGGAATGCACAGATAAGTACAGCTCATTGCAGGAGTAGAGCAGAGACAGGCTTCCAAGATAGTCTGGTGTGATGTAGCGGAGATGCCCTCTTCCCTCAAGAGCAACATCTGGCGAGGCAGTCTGAACTAGCTGTCCCCATTCTTTCTGATTTTCTCTATTGCGGTGCGCACATATATGATATGTGGTGTCACAGCCAGTGGAAATTTAGGAACTTTTTGCAGGACAGATGCTGGCTTTTTCGTTCAATGAGCCATTGAAGCTTTTGCGTCAAAATTGATCCCTCAATGGCAACCTAGCCAAAGCACTGCACTTTTTTCTAATTTTCCCCACTTGTGAATTACTAGCCCAGAGACAGGGCAGCAGACACACGCGCATAAGGGTATCTCCTTTCTGTCTAGCTTCGCACGTCACTGGAGGGTTCAAGTTGTTGTGCAAATAAAAATTATTATTATTATCTAATTATTATTAATACCCGCGGCCTTATGTGATTTTAACCATTTGTCACTCATGTAAGTGATGGCTTGTTTTTTTTTTTGTATTTAAGCACATTTTGTATGAAGTAATTTCACGCTGCGATTCTATAATTTCCAATTGTGATTCTTAAACTCACAGCATCATCGACTGTGCTCCCAAACAACTGGCTACCTGCTTGTAATATTCCGATACTAAAGAAAGGCCATCATCACTAGTTCACAGCTACTGTGTTGTATCACTCACCTCTTCGTGTTGTAAACTTTTAGAACACATTATTACTGACAAGGTCACTATAGGTTTCTACATGATTGAGCAATTCTAAGTCCTATGCAGCATGGTTTTAGGAAGAGCCTCTCCACTGTAATACAATTAAGTAATGTAATTCATATTCTCGCAAGCATTTTCGATGAATCAGGGCAAACTGGCATCATATTTTTTATTTTAGGAAAGAGTGATTGCGCATCATGCACGAAACTAATAGAAAAACTTGATTATCTAAACAATCCCTTATATCTTGTAAGGTGGATTTCTGCTTATCTTAATAACGGTAGGCAATTTGGTGAAGCTGTTAATTGCTCTTCCAGTAATCTTCCTGTAACGTCTGGCATTTCCCAGGAAAATGTTCTTGGACCATTATTATTAAACATGTATGAATGACACTGTTGGCACTATTATTCAGCCTGTACAAAGAAAACTATTTGCCGATGACTATTTACTTTTTAATGAGATTGTCAACCAGCAAGATCAAATTACAATAAACTCTAACCTTCAAAATATATTAGCATGGTGCCTCCACTGGGATATATATGCAACTTAACATTGTTGAAACAGTATCTACGAAAATCAACAAAAAAAACTAATAAACTGTCGCTTAGCCATCATCTTGCATCTACGCCACTTATTGAGGTTGATGAATACAAGTACCTCGGGGTTATAATAAATAATCTCATTCAGAACTCTCATTTGGAGCGTACACATCTCTCACCTTTGTGACTCAGCTTTCAAAAAAACTTCGCTACATTAAACACAAATTAAAACACGCTCCTTCTGAGACCTGTGTAATTGCTATACCTCTCATGTCTGTCCTAAACTCCAATATGCAGCTATTGTATGGGATCCTTATACTAAGTCTAACATCGACGTGCAAGAAAGGATCCAACATAAGGCAGTAAGGGTCATCTTCCCTAAATATTTATTTATTTCCAAATACTGTTGGCCATCATGGCCGCAACAGGGTAGGTACAGCGAATGTGCAGATAACGCAAGAACAAGTACAATGTATTATAATGAAGACAAAACTAAAAAAAAATACATATTTTTCAAAACAAAACCAAAATAAGAACAATGCTGTAGAAATAACATACATACGGATATTGTGACGGTGGCGTAGTATGCAATGTGAAATAATTTGAAGTATTTTCGAACACCGTGACAATGCACGTACAACACTAGCAATAATCAATTTATAAAAGATTGCTCTTCAAAGCTTCCAATGCTCGTCGAATTCAATACAGACACTGGCAAATGCTTCTACTCTTTTATCGTTTGGGGAAAAAAAGAATACGTGTGCACGTCAAGATAGGATTTTGGAACCGATAACACAAATTGACTGCTTGATGTGACATTGCTGGTTTGCCTGGGAACAACGTAAGTTTTAGTGTCAATATTAAGATGTCCTACTGATAACAGAAAAATTAAAATCTACCAAGTTTCATGCAATATCACTCCAGTGATTCTCCAAGTGACCTAATGACGCAACACAACATTCAGTCTTTGTGACGAAGAAAAGAAAAATCCACGGCCTTAAATATCTATTCTTACTAAATTGTCTTTCCTCCCGAACCTTATAAAAAGTCACTCATTGTCTGCTGAACAAAACATCACCACTCTGCCTAATTAACCCCTTATAAAGCTAGAACTAAAGTCTTTCTGTGTTACTTTTTTCCTTGAACAATAACTGACTGGAACAGCTTACCTCATGGCACACTCTATCAACATCGACTCTATCCAATCCATTACTACCTAAATTTAGTCCTTTCTGTTTTGAAATAGAGCTCCGTTTGTTTGCTGACATTTTTTGTGCATTATATAAGTAGTTTCCTCATTGTATTATTTTTGTATTGTGCATCCTCTTTCTCTGTATTGCATTCTTCAGTGTTTCTTTACTAGTTCATAGAATTCACTTTATACAGCTCCTCTTTGTACATTACTTATAGATTGCCTACATGCTTGGCACTCTTTGTTTGTCTTTTACACTCCTGTCTGGGCCTTCTAAGGCCTTAAGTATTGTTAAGTAAATAATAAAAAAAGAGTTTTATTGTGCCTCTTCTAATTAAAGCCAACTCCAATTACCACTGTTGCAACTGAAAGTTGTAGCACCATTTTTTTTTGCTTGATGCCGTGTGGTGGTAAATACAATTATCAAAAAAAAAGTTTATAAGGGATAATATATCGGTGGCTTACACATGCAAATAAAACAACATTTGATAAATGTAATGCATGTCAAATGAAAATGGCATACTTAATGTCATTTCATTTCCTTACATTAATGACCCAGGAGGGGTATTCCATAAGGGGCAGTTATACAAACAAAAAATCAGAGTAATTTTTAACGAAAAAATCTTGTTACTTCTTCCATGAGTGCAAGTGAGGTGGTGATGGAAGCGATGTGGTAGGGAAGGCCATTCACGTTTTTTGCTGTTCGATGGAAAAATGATGATCAGCCAGCGACAGTACACGCACTTGGGTGAGCAACGTTACGTGTATGGCCTGTGCGCAGTGAAATGCATGAAGGAGGTAGATTGTTAGGTGTATGGGGAAGTAAACTGTTGCACAATTTATCATATCATCATAAGTTTGCAATATGACAACAATGTGCTGGGCGGTCCAATCTAGAATCAGCTTTTAATAATGAAATGCTGATATTGAATGAGAATGATGAATAAATACCTCTTACGACGCAATTCTTTGTGGATTATAAAGCGCTGCTGACGTAGATCTGGTGAGCATTCCATATGGGTGACGCATATTCAAGTTTAAGTAGAACCAATGTTATGTATGCAAGTAATATTACATGTTGAGGAGCACTGCAAATGTTACGTTTCAGAAATTCGAAAGTTTCGTTTGGAGATGATGTGATATTGGTCACATGTATGTACGTGTGCACCAGCTGATTGAGGTCATGTGATTGTAATGCCTGAAGTACTACTTGAATGAGTTGACAGTCTCAATGAGGGTGTTATCAAGTGTAAAAGGGAAATGATGACGGTTATGGCTGTGAGAAATTGACATGGATGTACATTTTTAGGATTTAAGACCACGATCCAGTGGTCACACCTGTTCTTAGCATGAAGTCATTCTGCAATGAAATGAGAATGTTACTGTTATTGATAGATAAATAAAGAACACAGTCATCATAAAACATTCAAATGTGAGAGGAAACATGCACCGGTAGATCATTCATATATATTGACAATATGAGGTTACATAATACTGAACTCTGGGGGATGCCCGATGTTGCTGGAAGAAATTTTGAAGCAGTACTGTTAATAATGACCGATGGTGATTTATTACAAAAATATTCTTTCATCCATGTTATGACGTTAGGGTGCAAGTGATCATTGATGAGCTATTTTATTTAATACCTTCGCAAAGTCAAGAAAAATATCTCGGTTACAATGTTACCATCAAGATTTGAGTAGAGATCATGTATAATTGAAGCAAGTTTGGTGTCACACCATAGACTGTTATAAAAGCCATGCTGTGACAGATGGAAAAAGTTATTGCTGTCCAAAAAATTCATGACATAAGAAAATCATGATGTGTTCCATGATTTTGCAAGGGTCACCAGTGATTGATTTTCGGGCGATAGTTTATGGGTGATTGACAGTTACCTGATTTGCAGACTGGAACTACCTTGCTGTTTTTCCACTTGCCTGGAAGAGTGCCTAATGATAATGGTTGTGAGTACAGCAGGTTTAAATACATGGCAGAGATGTACTTGATGTTTTTTTAAAAGCTTCGAGGTAATTTTGCCAGCACCAGCTGATCAGGATAACTCATGATTGTCACTCAGTGCAGATATTCCGACTGGTGGAAAAATAATATCAGGCATTGAAGGCATGACAGGAACAGAATATCCCAAAAAATGCGTGAGAGGTTCGGTTGTGAAAACATATGGAAAAGCTAAATTAAACATATTGGCACAATCTAGGTCAGATATTATGCAGTGAAGCATTGTCGGTGTGGCTTGTAAGCGCAGTCAAATACTTTGCATTACTTGTTTAATTTGCAGTGTGTAATCTATGTCTTGCATAAGATTTCTCTAGATGCAAAGAACATATTCAAGTGTGCTCTGATTAGTTTCTTTGGCTCCAAGCAACATTTACACAAAACTTTGCCGGCTTCACTGCATCAACTTTGTTGCGCAGGGAAGATTTACTTACGTGCACACTATGCATGTGACCACACTGCAAATTAAAAATTGTGCACAGTACTAATTAAACAATACTAATCTTGCAGTTCCTGCAAGTCCGTTTCTCTCAGATACATATTAAAAGTTTTTCATGAAATAGCTAGTGCTGCAAAACTTTTTGTCCTTTCTCTTCAGTTTTAGAACTGTTGACATGAATAACTTTCTGGCAAGAGTGGTATCTCAAGTTTTCTTTCAATTATAGAAACCATACTTTTCAGATGTAGTGCACCTGCTCTTATACTTGACTCTGAAATGAATAACTCCCACAGTTCGTGAGGAGCACTTGTCTGGACTGTGCTTGGTAGCACACACTGCAGGTGTACTCCTGAGGAGGGAATCAAACAGTGCTGTTGATGAAATAGAAGGCAACAGACATGTATATTGTGTCTGTCATTTTAACCTCATTATTTTCTTTATGGTGCTGTTCGATTTCTTCCTCACAAAGAAACTGCATGGCTTAATTCAGTGCATGTAAATGCAGCAAAGCCCAATCTATTATTTTCGTAGAGCAGGCAGGGCTGCAAAAAAGAGCTTGACTGAAGACGAAGACGCAGGATATTTTGGCCCTATTGTGCATCAGAAGATGCTCAGCGTAGACACGTGCTAAAAAATTATTGGAGAGATTAGTCAAAACAATAGGAAATAATTGGCATAAATGCAGTATTGTGTCTCACCTTGGTGCTGGCTTTTATCTGTTTCTCTGTTGATGCAACCACACAATTCTGCTCAACGTGGAAAAAAAAACCCCGCTAGCAATTTGTCACCTAAGCCGTAATCCCTCCAGGGCTTGTTTCATCGTACTTTTACAGAACTGAAGAAAGTTAGTTTTTCCTTGCTGTGTTGCATAAAACATGGCAAGAACTGTACATGCACTGCGCATGCACCCCTGGCAACAACAAAACCACACAGGAAATAAAAGGTATGAATATCAGTTTATTTTAAGGCACACAAGAATGTCACATTCTATTTTGAAGCTGGCAGGTAAGAGATCGAGGAAACCAACTTTTTTCATACGTACTGTGAACGAATTACAAAATTTATTGTATCTACAAACTCGTTGAGCAAGAATGCCAGAGTGTTGGTGTGTCAGCGATTTGTGCAGCATGGTAAACAAATATTGGAATAAGACACATTGAAGGCCGGCTCGTTACAAGCCACTTGGTGGTTGTTTTTCAGGAACACATGCTTTCTTAGCACCTTTGACATACCAAAAATGTAATTTCAGACAAGGCACCCAGCATGTTAGGCTTTAAATGTATGAGTGCTTTTTAGGTGCATTGAGGTCCTCTTCATGGAGTAGACGACAGTAAACCTATCTGCAATAACATACAGCGTCAGTCATATTTTAAATGCCAATGCACCTCCTCCTGCTACCTGCAGCGATGTGAAGCACGATAAAATTAAGGCGTATCTTTCACTTTCAGTTCAGTACATATGGTAATTCAGCTTTCATAATTGAGTTGTCATAAGACATTGATTTCATATATTAAGCACTCTCGTGCAAAGCAAATAGAAGTAGAAATGGGCCAAGCACGCAGCACTGAGACTCTCCAGCTACTCAACAGGAGGCACACATGTGGAACAAAATGTCACGTGTGCAATTTAATGACACCCTTTTTTTTGCTGGAAAGTCATGCATGCAACTATCAGCCACCCATTTTTTTTGCTGTTGGTAGGCTAATACTCTTCATAGAAATATGGTGGCCAGAGGTAAGGTGGGGCTAACATTACTATATTGCGTGCAATGTTAGAACTTAGTGGGATTTCCTCCTCAAAGGCACAAGGGTATGAGCCTGAATCAACGCTCATGCACTTTGGCTGATGTAATTTCTTTCTTAAAGGGAGAATCTAGCTTGTCATCGTGCTTTTCGTCGTTGTGTTGACACACTCTCTCTTTCTCACAATTTTTTATACAGCTCACAAAATTGCCCACCTTACATGATGCACGCATGTCACAGCACACCAGCCATCAACTGCAAATTACCTGTCCTCTAACATGAACCATAACACTTCAAGCGCCATTTATTTTTTTGAGCTGCCAGAGACTAGGATGACCTGCCCCACCATGCTGTTGCCTTAACATGTAATACCACATTTCTGGATATTGTGCATACTGTAATGACCTTCGGCCTCTGCAATGCTCCCGCAACGTTCGAGCGAATGATTGACACCATTCTGTATCCCACCATGACAACATGTATCGCACCATAACACCTGCTTTTATTGTACTAACATGCTAGCCACCCCTTAAGTAAGAGGATGGCCTGTGACTCTGCCTCCGACTCATGAGCGGGACTATTTCTTTAGCAGTGGAGGATATCAGCAGTCATGCTTCAGGCATCTGGGCCGGTCCTCTACTGCCTTCTGAAGTTGTATGGGACAATATATTGGGGTAGCAGGGAAGTCGCATGGTCCTGCGACAAGAGCTGCACGAGTCCTCGATGCGGCCCGCTACAGTGGGGATGTGCAGATTCAGATGTGACCTGTTCGTGCAAGTTTAGACGTGACATGGTCTTAAGGATTTTTCGCATTTTTTGTAAGGCACTCCATGTGGTCACCTTTTGTTGAAACAACCGCAGAACAAAAACTCTACACTTGAGTCCAGATTTTAGTCATTGTGGAGATCGGTATAGATACGTTTCTCAATCATCATGCCAAATATATGTTAGAAATGATCCATATGAGATATGGGAAAGGCCTTTTTTCAACCTCTGTTCAACCCCCCCCCCTCCTCCCATCCGATTTTGAACTTTTTGCTGTCCCAGCCCCCCCGCGGGACTAAACTTGCATTTGCGACCTGGTACTTGATGGGTGTTTGAGACCCCTGCTGTAAATGATGCCTATTGCAGTCAACAAACCTTCTTACGGTGCATAACTTTGCAATGGCTTGAAGGTCTTTCGACAGCACTAGTTCGAACACATATAACTGAGTTTCTTATGTTTCAGCGCAAGGACACAAGAACACGAGAGAGAAGACACGAGGACACAGCGCCGTGTCCTCGTGTCTTCTCTCTTGTGTTCCTGTCTCCTTGCGCTGAAACATAAGAAATGCAGTACCAACTAGCCCACCAGTCGGTTTTATATAACTGAGATTGCTCGTTCGGTGCATTGGTCAAGCAGGAAGGTTCCTAAACGTATGGTTACAGGAACATCGGCAAAAAGTAAAAAATGTGGGTAGGGACGTTTCTTTGACTTCTCATAATTAGAAATATGGTTGCCAGCCCCTGTTCAAGAAAACATGAGTTCTTGTGGCTCACCCTCATGATGGCACCAGGAACCTTCAATATTTTTATCTGTAAAGAACTGTTACCTGGCATTATTGGCATGTGCCGTGCCTCCCTTTTTTTTTATGGTCTCACTGTACTTTCGTGCTTCACTTCTTGGTTATTTGTTTGTGACATAAGCATGTTGTTAACTTGGGTATAGGCAACATATTTGGGAGTTGTGATGAATTTCGGTTGGTTGTCAGCGCCAGTCCTTGTCTCACCTGCGTTGCTGTGTCTACTTTAACGCTGGGCAGTTTTAAGTATGGAATACCAACTAGCCCCCTCCCATACGTTGCTCCGTGCAGAGAACACATGGGGTGCGAGCCGCATGCTCTTACGTACTACGTGATGGCGGCGAAGTCGAACGTATTTTCGCGTAGAACTATCGATCGTGCACCCATGGAGGCTTGAGCATGTGGTGACTAATACGTGTCACATGGGCACTTTCTACCGAAATCAAATTTCTGGGCCGTAATTGACTCCGCATCTAGCACAATTAAGTAAATCGCGATCACGAAACTTGGACTCGATCGCCATCGAAATTAAATCGTGTCATGCCCATACTACGAAATCGGGGATGGACAGCGGTTTTTCTAAACGACGAAGTGGTTTAAGTACCGTGCATTTAACAGCTCAACCACGGCGAGTTCGATTGAACAAGCGCAAAAACCAGAGCAGATTGCCGAACGAGTAAGAGCGGCCGCGCAAACTGCAAAACTAACTTCCCTAGAAGCGCGCACAGCAAAACTAGCACAACGTACGGTCTACCACAATGTTACCACCGCACACGCACCACATGAAAATGAATATCACGGATCTCAAAGAGCACTGAAACAGGTTCGCGAAAGTCCTAGACATCGTAGATGCAAGAAAATTCGACGACGCAAACCAACGAGAAGAGAAGGCGAAAGGAAAGAGCGTCAACCAAAAACTCGTTTTCTCCGCGGCTCATCAAAAACTGAAGTACTTTCATAAAGCCGCGGAGCAAACAACAGCGTTTTGGTTGACGCTCTTTCCTTTCGCCTTCTCTTCTCGTTGGTTTGCGTCGTCGAATTTTCTTGTAACATGCACCAACTAGCCCAACAAGTTTTGCTATCGTAGATGCAGCGGCTGTGGTAGTGATCACGCAAGCTCAGGCGAACCAGGAAGGACGGCGAACCACAGTACCAGTTCCAAAAGCGAACACAATCGAACTATTCGCGTTCAAAAAGCACCCGGGCAATGACAAGCACAATCACAGTGTCCGCGCCCACCACATGAACACCGAGCCGATCACAAACTCGCAAAAAAAAACATGCCTTCGTAAAAAAGCGTCCGTAGGTTGCCTGAACCGGCGTTGTAAACTTCCAACGAAAAGCCGCAAATGTTTCACAGATCCAAGCCAAGTTGGGTGAAAATAGCGTTTCGTTATTTTCACCGGGTCAGAATAAGCTTTCGCTATTCTCACCGGGTCGGGGCAGCGCCGGCCATGTGACCAGATGGAAGAGTGAATGAAGAAAAATGGCCAAGCTTGCATCTAGTCTTGTTGCTTTAGGCCTTGGTAGCTAGGCTATTCTAGGTTAGAAGTACTTGTTGCTGGGCTAGTTGGTTCATCTTAATAAGGGAAAATTTCAGACGCCTAAAACACCGCAAGAAGAACGAAGCACAGGGAAAGAGACGCTCTTTCCCTGTGCTTCGTTCTTCTTGCGGTGTTTTAGGCGTCTGAAATTTTCCCTTATTACGATTCTAGGTTGTAGCTGGACTTTAGCTAGGGTATGCTAAGTTGTTTCTACACTGTTGCTAGGCTTTAGTTAGGTGATGCTAGGTGCGTTGCTTCTTGTTATTATGCTATAGCTAGGTGATGCTAGGTTGCGTCTAGGTAACTGCTAGGCTCTTAGCTATGTTGTTTTCTGGGTCGTGGCTGGGCTTTTGATTGTTATTGCTATAAGTTGTACTTAGGTTATTGGCTGTTTTGTTAGACTTCAGCATCGTCCAGCTTCTCTGTTTCAAGCCTTGCGCGACTTGTTGCAAGCTTCGCCATTTTTTTTGTTTCTTTCTCTCTCTCTCTCTCTCTTTTATGTGTTTCATGTGCTCCACTTCGCCGAGCAGAGATTTCGTTTAACGCTCCCGCGTGCTCTACCCGGTAGTGGGGCTTGCCCAATTCCTGTGGTCCACACCCACCTGAGAAGTTTTTCATGA
>JALIZH010013980.1:0-71726 GCA_030522465.1 Rhipicephalus appendiculatus | reverse complement strand
TTTACATGCCTGTAAAGCGTGCTTTTCAGCACTATTAGACACGTTGCGGCGCAGCCAGCTTGTTATGGGTACCACTTTATATCAATGCCCGAAGCGAGATGTTCGTCTGAGCACGTTAAAATAAGAAGCATGTGTTAGGACTTTAATGACCGGGGAGCGTTTTCTGTTAAAACAATGACCGGGTACGTAAGTTAGATTTTCTCGCTCGGCGTGCACGCCGTCTCAAACTCTTTCGGCACTCGATGAGGGAAGACCTGTATTGTCAAAACATGTTTATTAAGTTTTCTTCATTGATGAGCTTCACAATGCGCTTGCATTATTATTGGTGTCGACTGCACAGCATTGGATATATTTAAATGACAGAATGAGGGGAAGCGACTCGTCCAAAATATTCGAGCATAAATTGGTTCTTCTTGTTCATTATGCAACTATGACTAAGATTAAAAGACTGAAGTTCAGGGGAAGATGGAGGCTTTTCATCTAAGATTTAAAAAAAAAAGAAACAGGAATAATATTGCGAAGCATATACTTTTCGGATAGGTAAGGCTTGAGGGGGACCTTAATTCACCACTTAAATTTAATACTTTATGAATGCTATAATATCTTCATTATGTAGGTAACTCTAGTATTGACACAATACTCCGAGTCGAACGGCTCTACTACAAGAAAAACTTTGTACCTCGCTTTGCCGTATCTACGCCGGATTTTCTACTTGGGATATGCATTGTGTGCATGCCAAGAGCGAAGATCACCTTCTCCAAAGTGTCTTAAGATGTTTGTATAACGAATGAAATGTGGCGTCTCCTACGGCCTATAATGAAAGCACATGACAGATAACACAGAGCTCTCTGCCCTTAGAGCGCGAATTTCAAATGTGCGTATTGAATGAAACTGTGTGTTTGGGTTCGTGGAGTCAGCCGGCGCACGTAACTTCTGGTGAAAGTGAGGGTTTGCTACAATTCTCGATAGGACAACCCACGCACTTAGATGCGTGGACGACAGCAAGCGTTCCACCTTGGGCACAGAGTTCCTGTGCTTACTCAAGTAGTTCCCCGCTTCTTACCACACCGTGTGACAGCGTCGGCGAAAAAGGTGGAACTCACTGATAACATTTTGGTTTGGGCTGATGGGACTACGGCTTACCCGTCACGGTGGTGTAATGGTTACGATGCTAGACCACGGAACGGAATGCTCGCGGAATCGAATCCCGGTCGCGGCGGTTACATTTGTATTGAGGTGAATACTGGAGGTCCGTGTACATATTTCAGGTGCACGTAAAAGAACACCAGATCGTCAAAAATTTTGGACCCCTCAACTATGGCGTCCTTGATAATCATATCGTGGTTTTGAGGCGTAAAACCCCATCAGTTGTTATTATTCAACAACGGCTTCCTGTAACTCCGATCAGCGGTGACCCACTCGAATTCGGGCTCTCGGTTATACTCAGCCAGGCTCATTAAGACTCAAGAGAATTTTAAACATACGGGCGCAGTCAGTCCGAGGCTGTATTTTACCCAAATATCTTCCCACTCACAGTCAAATCTTAGACGACGTTTAAGTTTCACTCGTATAAGTGGGACGCGATAGCGTTATCAGGCCCCGTTCACATCGCCTTCCCATTCGCTCGCGATGCTCTGCTTCTCGATGGATACCCCACCCTTTCTCCGCACGGAGAAGAAAGCCTTTGCGCGTTACATTGGCCGTTATCAACTCTCATAAAGCAGCTACTGCGGTTACAGCTGCGAAGTACCCACTACGCGTCTGTAAGGAAATATCCGTACGTACCTACTTTACAGTTTGTCGAGGCCATGGCTGATGATGATGTTGGTGATGATGTTGATGATGAATGAGTCTTATAATGGGTTGACAGCTTTCAACCACCTACTCGTTATGCAACGGATGCCGTGGGACGCCTGGTGCAATGGTACAATTCTGCCATGCAATATTACACCGGTTAACGTGTCTCATTGACCGACATGATGACTGTGTAGGGCTTTTAACCGAAAGGAACTTCAAACAGAGGCGTGGCTCTCTGCTCGAATACTTGACTACCGCTCAGAATACCCGGGTTTGATTCTGGCTCTAAGCCATCCTTGTCCTAGCCCTCTTTGCGTCCATCGAGATTTTTCGTTCAAGGTTAACGCCCATTTTTCTCTCGCAACCAACACTACCGGTGGCCACATCGCATTGTTTGAGGCATGGCCTCTTTACTGCTATCACGCTTATATCGCTGCTCAGCTGGCCTAACTCATTTTAAATCAGATTTATAAATATCCACTAGACCACATAGTCTCTAAATTACTTATGTTTCTCGTCAATTGAAAACATCAAATACTGAAAATTGTCCATTAAAAAAATAATATATCACATGTAGAGAGATTAGACATATTAAATATTTTAGGAGAGTTACGCAAAATAGTGCTGAAGGTGTAAGAAAGGATTTTATTCCATTTGCTTGGCGACTACTTGAAAGAAACAAGTACGGTACGTGGTCTCGTTTGGCCAATACCTCCGCGAAATGGTCACCCGATGCGTCGGCGTCTCCGAGCAATAATGTTGCGCTCTCGATAATGTTGCACTCTGTTGTAGATGGTCGAACGCCTCACGAAAGTGGAAGTGCCCTCGAAAGCGATCATCGAAGAAAAGGACTCCTACTCCACCAGCTCCACCAGAACCACGGAGCTGAGAACATTGTCATTCGCAGAAATGTAATCAACGTATGCGATTATTTTGGCAGCAACAGTTGTAGGCGTGGAAAGACAAGGCGTGCAACACGACCAGCGCGACGAGTCCGACCCCGAATGGCGCGAACTCCTCCGACGAATAATGAATGATGAGTCCACGCCAATGCAACGGTGAAATCAAACGTCAGTCTTGAAGGCCCTGATTTTGGAAGCGCTAAAAACAAGTTTAAAACTAATTACGTCATAGATCATCCTTGCTGTGGGAATCTTCAAGGCCATGTTTTTATTCGTGGTAACCGGAAATACGTTACGCGCGTAGCCTGCGACACTCATGAGCCTAATCTTACGGTTAAGCCGGGCCAAGATGCGTGAAAAGTCAACATGGCCGCCATCTTCCGTGGTCGCTCAGCCGGTTCGGAGCGCACTTCCTGACATACCATACGAGAACGGTCCCGCAGTTGCGACGTAGTCGGAAAAACTCAGCGGTTTGAACGTACCACCGGGGTTTTACTATATTTGAAGGGTTTGTTTTTCTTTGTTAGGCACAGTATTAATGAGAATTAAGCATTATTGTCTGTTAGTTCTGATTAATATTTGCTTTGAGGAAAACATACATGCCAAAATATTCAAGCTGACTAGTTCGACCGATTGTTTCGATTTGGAGAGCACCTGATAATTAGCGCATTGAAGGAGAGCCATCAACAAGCAAAGGCCTATTGAACAGTGCTGCAGCTGATGAGGAAAATATTCAGTTTGAACGGAACCATGAACGCATTGGTAATGATGATCAACGATGATAAAGATGATAACGATTACGTTGAAGTAGATCTGTGGGCAAGCAAATGAGCCTTGAATGACCATAATTATGGTGGGAATGAAATCGTTGAGCATGAAGATTAACGCGTTGATGATGGCGATAACGAACGATCATTATGAAAGTGTTGAATCGGAGCCGTTAGCGAGCAGAACATGAACACTTATGATAATGATGATGACATTGATATGAACGAGTTGAAGTGACGATGAATGCGTTGTTTATGGCAAGTAGTTATGGCGATAATGACTAATGTGTTGAAACAGAGCCGTCGGCCAGCAAAGTTACCTTGTACGATGAAGAAGGATGATGGGCCCAGTGTAACTGGCGTTCCCAGCGTCCACATACGTTTACACTTGTTTTGTTTTAGAACTAAAGCTAAATTTTCCAGGTTTACGGTTTATTCCTACTTTCGTATGTATTGTTATTGAATACACGCAAAGAAACAACTACTTCAGCAACTGGGCTGGCGGTGGGATACAAATAGTTTAACAAATAAATTTACTTTAACTTGAAACTTTGACAAATACATCTTCATTATATACCCTTACAAATCAGTGCAAGTATACACTTTTACTTTGAACGCATTACCAATCTGCAGGAGCCTGAACATAAGTAATTTCATACGGTTTTCTATGTTTGCGACCCTTGCTCTTTAAATAACTCGGTGATCAACCTATATTATTCTTTGCGCGCTTACTAGAAAGTATTCAGCCGTGTAATGCAGTTGTATTGTATTTGTAGACATTGTAGATTTTTTTTTATTTTCAAAATGGGCGCAGAACCATCGTATCGCTTCACCACTAAGGATATCGTGAGAAGCTGTAGCGGATACCAGTGGAGGAGAATAAGAACAACCAGCAGAGAGCAGAGATTTAAGCCGATTTGGCGAAACCTGCTGGCCAATGGCAAATAGCACTTTCGCAAGAGTAGCTTTGTGAATTAGGTCCCAGCTTTATAAGTATTTGATACGATGACAAGTCCACATGAGATAAATGTACAAAGTTGATTGTAGACCGAGATATGTCTGCCATCAAAAAAATAGGGCAGCTTCGCACTAGTTGTGCCATCCCTGAAGGAAGTGTGGTGCCGCGCCGCCTTTTTCGTTTCTCTTTATTTTTCTTTATTTTTCTCCCATCTATCTGCTTTTCTATGTAGTTCTTTCTTATGTTCATTTCTCCTTCTTTCTTTCTCGCTCTTGCTATCTTTCTTTCTTTCATTTCTTTCTCTCTCTATGTCTCGCTTTCTTTTTTTTAATTCTCTCTTTCTCTCTCTCTCTTTTCTTTCTCGCTCTTTTTTTGATTCGCTGTCTTTCTCTTTATGTCTTTCTTCCCGTTCTTTCTCTTGCTCTCTTTCTGTTTCCGTCTTGCTTCCCATTTCTTTTTTTTTTTCTATGCTATGCCTTACTCTCTCCACTCCTGCTTTCCCTCCGTTCACCCTCACTCTCCTTTCCCTCCCTCTTGCGGTCCAATACTATACTATAAGGCTATGCTAGCCTGCCTGGATGGTCGAGTGGTTACGGCGCTCGCCGTAGGATTGTGGGTACGCGGTTTCGACTCCAGCCTCGCCATAAACTTTTTTTTCGCCAAGAATTTTCCTCTTTGTTTTTATCTCTTTTTTAATTCTCTCTGTACTCATTCTGTTGCCCATCATAGATATTGCATCCCGAAGATGAAGACGTGGACGAAGAGGACGAAGAGTGCGCTTGCCGATTCATAATGATGATAGTTTTCTGTTCGCTCTGCACGGACTAGCGGTCGGCTTAAAGATCTCCGCCGTCAAAAGTTGAAGCCACTGCGCTCTTTGAAGGTGGGTGACCAGCGGAGCTGGCGGGCGCATTCCCGTCTCTGCTGTCGTCACCGTTCTTCGTAAGCGCGCTGCTCCTCGGGTGTTCTCACAGTTTCCAGCCGACCCATACTTGCCACGCACGGCGACGCCAGCGCAGCGCCTATAGACTCGACTAACCTAGCGAAACACGCACCGATTTCGATACTTTCTGCACGCCACTTGGTGCTGCACTGCCTTCGGGATCGGCCCACCTTAAACCGATCCACAATGTCCATTGTTCCCGTCATCACAGGACGACGCGACCTCCCCATAGCTAGTGATGAAATCGCCCAGTGACGTCGTTGTGATACGTCATCGCTTGCTCGGGACTAGCTCACGTGGTTTCTTTTTTTTTGCCGCTCGTGGACGGACGCGGATGTACGACGCAATATCAGTCAGGTATGCCACTCACAGCTCCACTGTAGATATACGTCGTATAAACTTAAACTCTGTCTCTGCAGCGCCAGCTGGAGGGCAACTTAGTTAATCTACTTCTCGTTACCCACAGTTTCCTCATCGATCCACATAGACATCAATCAAGCTGCATCCAGCATTAAAAACACGACCACCTGAAACATGTAGAGATATATCACCGTCGGTCGTTCACATAATTTACTTGTGCTAAGAATATATAGCATTCAAGGAGCCTCTCGGCAGGCGTGACCTCGATCGAGTCATTTGATTTCAATTCAGAAGGAGCGAATCTCAACGCCGCTCCGCTCGGCCCACGCTAAACAGGGCACCACATAAAGGTCTCCGGTCGCTGCTATTCTCCTCCTCTCTTTTTCCTTCGCAGCACTCCCACGCGGTGCCTCATTTCCCGCCCTTTTCAATGAAGTTGATGCGGCGGCCAACAAAAGACGGCGCTCCTGTCGCTTCGCCGGCATCGGCAGGTTCTAGAAGCCCGGGCACCATGGACTGCTGGTGTTGCTGCTAAGTGCGCGCGCGGTTTAGGGACCTACGAGCGCATAAAATAAGCGCTAAACCTCGCTTGAGGGGAGCGGAAGGATAGCATCGCAAACCCTCGGCTCGTTCCGGGCGTGGAAGTCATTGTTTCCAATATAAAAGCTGGATATGGGGAAAGGCGAGGGATCTACACACTGCGCAACTTCCCTTCCAATACCATTCACAGTGGCGCTCTTTTGTGGACGCTTCGACCCCCCTTCCCTTCGCGAGTCTCCCAAGAACATAGCGGGCGAGAGATTTCGTGGCTGTTCGGTGTAGGGAAGAGAAAAGAGACGCGCCTGTCCTTTCAGTCGCGCCTCCAATGCCGCCGCCGCCGCGCCGTTCTTTTGTTTTCCAGCGGCGGCCGGCGGAAAACGGGCGCCCCGTCGGCCAAACAATAACGTCATTGTTGTCCGCGTCCATTGCATCGCTTGCGGTTTCGCGCCCCAATCTTGCTCGTCCTTTCTCGGTGCACCCCCCCTCCGTTGTGTGCTCGAACGAGAAGGGAAAAAGAGGAGAAGGCAATGTAAAAGACAGGGAAGCGATGGGGACAAAAGGGAGGCGACCGCTTTACTTGCTGCGCCACCCCTCTCACCTCCTCCAGTTTCTTTTCACGCCTTTTGGCACTGGTTGTGCGCGTGTGTGTGCGCGAGCGCGTGCGAGCGCGGTCTTTAGTGGCCCCTTGCCGATTTGCTCTCTAGCAGTGCTTGGCACGGCTATTGAAAACGGGACGCCCTGGGGGGGAGAGGAGGAGTCCTTTTTGTGCGCATTGTGAACCAGTGATAGTGCACCGGGCAGCGGGGGTGCGCGGGCGTTCGATCACCGTGCGCATGCCCCAATTTCAGAAGCATAGGGCAAACGGGGTCTGGTTCGTTTGGAATCTCGGCTTTCTTTTTTATGTCGCTGTTACTTCAGTTATTAATTCATTCATTATCATGTCATTGCCTTTCTCTCTCTCTCTTTCCAATATATTTTTCATAAATTTGACTAAGGGTTGGTGGGCGGATGTCTTCGTCGACAAAATGTCCCAATTAATCGTCGCATGTCTTTACTTTATTATTTTTTTGTTGCGAAAAGCATATGATCGAAAATGAACTGGTTTCTGCAGCTATGTGTCACTCACAAAACTTAATGTTGCTATAATTAAAAAACGTGAAGCTTTGCCGGTTGAACCAGGGACATGGGAACCAGTAATAGGTGCATTGTGAATAACTGTGACAGCATTATTCATCATCGGCACCTGAGCAAGCAATCTCATACGTACCCAGTGGGAGACGTTTTCTTTTTCAATGAATGGATGCAAAAGAAAGCAGCAACATCACCGCCGGTAGAGAGTAAGGCATTGTGCTTCCAGGCTACTTTATACAGGCTGCCATGCAGTCTTTAGTGCAACAGTTGCGGGGACTTGCTGCGAACACAGCCATTAACACCGGAATACCATGTCTGGCAAGTGAATCAGTAACCTCATACTTGAAGCATCCAGGCGTCCCACATGATGATGAAGCATCCAGGCGTCCCTACAGACGGTCGAAAGCGACAGGCACTTGAAGGAACACAAACAACATTGCATGATCTCAAGGTGCGTCAAGATCTCGTAATCGGCAGAGTTTCATTGTCTGCATCAGGATCCCCATAAATCTTCTGGCACTTCATGTATGGTGTTGCAGCAAGTCGTTCTGAGCACATCCGATGCAGTAAATATTCTTGCGCGAGAACTTTGGGAATGGCATGTACGTGCCTTGCGTATGTGACGACGCTTTGACATGGCTAGAACTTCTCCCCATCATCCGTAGGATGCTTTGCCTGCATATTTGTCAAGTGGTAACGCCCATTAAATAGCGTTTTGGGATCCATTTCGTCAGTGAATATGGAAGACGTTTCACGCAGTTCCAGAGTCTTATCTATCGCCCCAGCGAACTTAACCGATGGGATAAGATGCACTCCAACTCACTAAATGATAAAGGTGTCCTCAGAGAGGCTAGGACAGGGTGGGAATTGTGTTCTGGACAGCAGAACAACAGGAGTAAAAATTTGTTGAGATGAACTCAAGGTAATGACTGCAAGTCTAGCAGCGGAATCGAAATTTTTAGATGCGAAGCATCTTAAGCTCGGGGCTCTGTCCGTCCCTCCCGCGTCCCCCGTCCGCCGTCCCGCGTCCGGCCACTTTCATGAAGTGGGGAAGCACCCATTATGCGAACCAGAACACTGTAGTAATATGAAGGTCGTCAACCACTATCACAGTCATCAGAGTCATGGCCGAGAGCACAGAGAGGCTGCTTAGCAATGGCTTGGCAGGTGGTATATGTCGCCCAGGTTGACCCCATTCCTTGATCTTGCTTGCATGTGTTTGCTTGATCTTGCTTGCATGTGTTTGGAGGGGGCTTAGTCCATTCCTCGTCCCACACCACCACAGCGCATGCGCGTCCCCTCCCCCCTCTCTCTCCTACGCTCACCCCCTTTCTCTCCTCTAGGAATCCTCTAATCTACGGGGCGTCCCAAACCCCCCTACAGCACATGCGCGTCCTCTCCCCTATCCTCTCCTACGCTCACCCCCCATTCTCTAATCTAGGAATCCTATACTCTACGGAGCGGCTCCTGCGTCCCACACCCCCCACAGCGCATGCACGTCCCCTCCCCCCTCGCTCTCCTCTTCTACGGTCCCCCCCCCCCCGTCCTGTCCTCTAGGAATCCTCTACGGAGCGGGGCGCACGGCAGGTGGTGTGACAGCTGTATACTCCGCTGGGGGGCGCCACGGTAGTTCCGCGGTATGAAAATAAAGGAGCGCGCGCGCCTCATTCTTTCTCCTGTGCAGCGCCGCGATGAGCGCCGGGACCGCTGCCGTGAAATGAGAGCGGCGACGTTCCTCCCGGTCAAGCTGATTATCGCCCGGCTGCTTCGCATCCACACATGGTTCCCTTTAGCGGGAGATGGGTAGTTTTCAATCAAGAAACTCGCTAGCAGACGCCGCCTGCGTCGGCGTTGAACGGTTGTGCAGCGCGAGCAGTCGGTTTTGTTAGGCTACAGGCGTCTCTAACAACATTTTTTATAGTACTCGCGGTTACTGAGACAGCTTATTTTTCTCTGGATGGTATGCAGTAAAAAAACTTCCCCATCTCCCGCTAAAGGGAACCATGTGTGGATGCGAAGCAGCAGGGAGATGGTTTGCTTGAGCGGGAGAAACATCGCCGTTCTCGTTTCCCGGCAGCGGCCCGGGCGCTCATCACGGCGCTGCACAGGAGAGAGAATGAGGCGCGCTCCGTCATTTTTATACCGCGGAACTACCGTGGTGCCCCCCAGCGGAGTATGCAGCTGTCGCACCACTCCGTAGAGGATTCCTAGAGGAGAGAACCGTAGGAGAGGAGATAGGGGACACGCATGCGCATTGGGGGTGTGGGACGCGGGAGCCGCTCCGTAGAGTAGAGGATTCCTAGAGTAGAGAAAGCGGGTGAGCGTAGGAGAGAGGACGCGCATGCGCTGTGGGGATGTCGGACGCGGGCGCCGCTCCGTAGAGTAGAGGATTCCCACAGCAGAGAAAGGGGCTGAGCGTAGGAGAGGAGAGATACAGGGAGGGGACGCGCATCCGCTGTCGGGGTGTGGGACGCGGGCGCCGCTCCGTAGAGTTGAGTATTCCTAGAGGAGACAAAGGGGGGTGAGCGTAAGAGAGGAGAGAGAGAGGGGGGGGAGGAGACGCGCATGCGCTGAGGTGGTGTGGGACGCGGGAAGGAGGGACGGACTAAGCCCCCCTCAAACAGATGCAAGCAAGATCAAGAAATAGAGTCAACCTGGGCGACACACACCACCTGCCTAGCCATTGCTAGGCAGCCTCTCTGTGCTCTCGGCCGTGACTCTGGTGACTGTAGTGGTGGTTGACGGCCTTATATTGTACTACAGTGTTCTGGTTCGCATAGTGGGTGCTTCCCTACTTCATGAACGTGGCCAGACGCGGGACGGACGCGGGAGGGACGGACATAGCCCCGAGCATAAGATGCTTCGCATCTAATAAGCCGAGTTTTCATTGGGTAGGGCGTAAAGGGATCATGGCTGGCTGCTTGCACGCGATTTTTGCTGCATGTTCTTAGGCGTACTTTTAGGGGCGAAGCTCCTTAGGGCATAGGCTAGTCCGGCGTCGTCCTGCGTCGTTGTCGTCGTAGCCACCCCTGTGCGATGACGATGACGCTGCCATCACGGCACAGCACATGGAATGTACCCACTATATGTCATAACTATGACGATGATGACGCTGATGACGCTGATGACGATGACGATCGCGATGCCATACAACACATGGCATCGCGATATGGTATCACATGCATATCGTTTGATCACATGCAACCAACCACCATCCGAGGAACCCGCATTGATCTCGTCTTTGCAAACTTTCGACTACGACCCATCCAGGAACCACTCTCCCTCCATTTCACCGACCATAAAGCCGTTATAATGAAGGGGGGAACGGAAGCCACGGCTTATGTAAACGGATAACGACGACCAACGAAGAAAAACAAAACGGAAAATCATGGCTCACGAATAAAATATAAATTTCTTGTATATATACACACAGTGTTTGTCACGTCTTTGATGATGTACTGGGCTAATTTCACGGAAGATTCACGGTTTACCGATGAACCTCCGGAGCTTCGCCCACTCATCATCATTCGCTCCGTGGATATGCTCTGATTTTTGTCTGTGTAGCAGGCGCGAAGGTAGGAAAGTCGCTCCAGCTATCATTATTTTCATTGACATAGAAATGAATGAAGGAAATGTCGCCATTTCTTGGCTACGGCTACCTTTTTTTTCTCGGAAAGGACAAATCAAAACTGAGAAAACAGCGTAGTACTGCAGTGTTGCATAGTTCTCGTGTGAGAACATCCCGCTAACCTTTGGCACATTCGAGCACGATGCCGATACGAGAGGTAACTAAGTAGTCATCGCAGATATCTTCAAGGAAGTGCTGAAGGACTTTCATCGCTTTATGATTAACCTTTGATGGTCATTGGCCTAACATTTCAGCTACTGAAATCTTTCATTCTGAATCCAGTAAACGAAGCTCCTGTTCGAGTCGTATGTCTATGTGTGATGTGCTTAGGGCAGTCGAGCAACAGGTGATAAACTTCCTCATCGACATGGCCGACATGGTTCTAGGTTGCGCACGCTGAATTCTGAATAAAAAGCGCTTCGTGTAGGCAGCTCTGAGTCGTAGACGACGTACTAGGGTCTCGATGCGTCGCCGGAGCCGAGTGTCTACCAGAGGTCTCAAACTCCCCTCAGCTAGCAGGATGCAGTCGCGAAATTTGGTCCCGCAAGGTCCTGGACAATGGAGAATGTTGGAGCGGCGGGGGGGATTTAAAGAAATGTCAACGAACGTTGCCATTTGAAAGCCGGCCTTTCCCATGTTGCATTTGTGAAGTGGACTTGACTTGCGGATTCGAGAAACACATCGATACCGAGTTCTACAATGACTATAATCTGAACGCTGACCTGGAAACCAACCACCGTCACCAGGTAGAGTCCCTTCTCGCGGTATAAAACACCACTTTCGGCAACCAAAAGCAACTAAGAGGTCACCTTTTGAGCCGGAAACATTATATAAGAAACCAGTTCGGTGGACTTGCTCTCCAAGTTCCTCCCTGCATGGTGTATAGAGCTGTTCATTGCAGGTTGAAGGCTCAGGAACACAGTAATTTAGAAAATAAAAAAATATGGGACGAAGACAGTCATTTGTGGGCCCGGCCACTAGTAAAAGCTCCGCGAGCCGTATGCGCGCGTTGTGTTTGAGACCTCTGGTCTAGTTGATGCTCAAGATGGGGATGAACTGCGTATAGGAATGATTCTTTTGCGCTGTCTATGAACCAGCTTGATATACACAGTTCGTGTTTCATTCCTCTATACACAGTTCGTGTTTCATTCCTCGCAAGACGCGGCGAATGTCAGATTGTGACATTTTTATTGAGTGGGTTTCAGAAAAATTGTAAATTATTCACTTTAATCGGTGTTACACACTAAATTGCGCAAAACGTAGACAGGAGCATAATAAGAGGATACAAAAGCGAGTACTCAGCCTCGCCTGCGTCTTTTTTCTTCGTAGTTTTCAGCTTAGGTCATGTGGGTTTTCGACATGTTTCATTAACTAGCCAGATATCTTACCTTGTGAACGTGATGTGGACGCCTGTTACTGCTGAAACATGTGACTCTGCTCCCTTATTTCCGACGAGCCTATACACATGCAAAAAATGAAAAATTGCGTCTAAACTACTCATGTATGTCATGTACAATATGAGCAGCCGTGATTACAATAAAAGTAGCATCATGCGTTATTAAGGCGAAAGCCTTCAATGCTCACGTCCGTCCGGCGTCTGGTGTCCGTCCGTCCGGTGTCCGTCCGTCCGTCCGTCCGTCCGTCCGTCCGTCCGTCCGTCTGTCCGCCCGTCTGTCCGCCCGTCTGTCCGCCCGTCTGTCCGCCCGTCTGTCCGCCCGTCTGTCCGCCCGTCCGTCCGTCTGTCCGCCCGTCCGTCCGTCCGGCTGTCCGTCCGTCCGGCTGTCCGTCCGTCCGTCTGTCCGTCTGTCTGTCTGTCTGTCTGTCTGTCTGTCTGTCCGTCCGTCCGTCCGTCTGTCCGAGCTCTGGCACGGAGCCAGGTGGCCGCCGGGATGCGCAAACGGACGCCGGTCGCGTCGGACTCTACAGCGCTCGCGCTTTGCTTGCGTAGCGTCGCTGTGCCCAGCGTGTGCAATCATTCTGACCGACGCCGTCTCAATGGACACAGGTGTTCCCGGAATACACTTTCGAATTTACAAAGGGTCCGCCAATTTAAGCGCTGGAACGCGGATGGCGTTTGCACGATGCGCAAAGCGCGAGAAAATACTAACGCATGCGAACGGAGGAAGATTAGTCTCGCGTCTCGCTGCGATTCGCGGTAAAAAATTAAAAAAGAAAACACGCACACATTCGGTTTGTGTGTTATCCCACTGAGAGTGTAAAAGATAAAAGACATGACATAGTCAGTGGAATGGCCACACGCTTTCGCCGAACACACTTTGGAATATACAAAGTGTCCTTCAATGTTTTCTTTTTTTTTAATTACAAATATTGTGCTTTGTCAAAGCAGGCCATATGGTGTGTGTAATTCGGGGGCTCAGCAGCAGTGCTGTTTGCTCTCGGAAAGTTCGGGGTCCTTTTTTTCGGTTGTCCGATTCTTTCAGTCCAGCTTTTCCGAGTACATTCGCAGTGTCGTGAGAGTGATAACTCTTGTATAAAGTTGAGAGAGCAGAGAAAAAGCTCTTCTGTCAAAAAAAAAAAATCATTGTATGGAATAAATGGCGACTAAACGAAGCTTCAAAAACATTTTTTTTTATTTAGAGTCATTATGTGAAATCCGTAATTCCGCCAATAGTTGTGAAATAATTGGTCACTGCATATGAAGAAACAAGACTATATTTACATTATTTACACATAACAGTTCGAACACAGTCCATGGCGGACGCTTTCTTCTTTCTCTTCTTTCATGAGAGCTCACGCGTGCTGCTCGACGGTTTCTTCTTTTTCTCCCCGAAAGGAAATATTCAACATCCTCCGGCCACCGCAAAGTCGCGCACTGCGAGTTCATTACTTAAGAAAGTTCCGAAAATGCTCCAACAATTTCTTACGATGGAGCTACCTTTTCGTGACCGTAGGTCTTGACTCTGAAGTGTCGACCTCTTCGTTTGGGTAGAGAAAGGGATCAGATCGGCGTGCTCGTTCACTTGGTACAGGTGCAACAGGTGCGCTACTTGGCTTTAAGCGTTTCTTGACACACGCGTTGCTAGGCCTGATTACTTTCTTCACAGTTTGTCTTCCACGTGGTACCTGAAATTTTTCTCGAGGTTCAGCTAGGGTTGCTGGTAGGCCACCAACAGGCTTGGATGACGCTAGCTGACTGCCACTGTCACTCAGCCACATCAGCAATTCTTGTATCTCTCGGTTGAGGGCTTGAGCCTCTCGCAGGACAGCTTCCAACTGCGGCTGGCGCTCAGCTGCTTTGTCTTGCAGTGCCTTCCATCGCCGGTTCAGGTCGGCTACGTCGGTCTGTGTAACACTGGCGCACTCGCTGTGCCGGTCTACTTCAATCAGCTGGTGACCAGCGGTGTTCAGCGTGTCCACACTACCTGGATCCGCTTGGATGTCATTCATCCGCACCTTGTGTTTAGCCAGCTCAACCTCGATGACTTGAGCATCGCCAGCAACCGGTGGGTCTTCACCTGTCTGGCGGCACCAGTCCACTTCGGGATGGGTCTCTTGAATTTCTTCCTTGATCTCGTGCAGCACCTCCTGTTCAAATCTTTCTAGCTTGGCATTTGTTTCTTTCGTTGGATTGTTGTCTGGCATAATCCCGACGCTCTCCCAGCTCTTGAACCTCCATGCAAACTCGTCGGTAAATTCAGTCGATGTACTTAGTCCCAAGACGCATACGTTGAGACCTAATTCCAAAGAGGTGTCAAAAGAAAGTGGTCCTTGCAGCATCCAACCAAAAGCAGAACCCATCGCCACCAAGCTTTTCTGTCAATGATATCGCTTCGTCTCTCCTGACATGAATTGCCCTAGCTGATCCGCACCGATTAAAAGGCTGATTCCCGGAACTGCAGCCATGCCCGGTATTAACATTTTATCAGCAAGGAGATGGCCGTCGATTTCGATGTCTCTGACAAAGTCATGGTCGACTGGTACTTGCACAACATCCTTGCAGACGAACGGTACTTCAATGGCTGTTAACAGGTACTCCTGGGTGTCATACTGACTGCGAAGTTTTAGTTCGACGACACGATGTTGTCTCGGAACGGAACTTGTCTGTCCAAATATATTTAACTGTAGATTAATAGATCCAAGTTCTTTCAATCCAAGTGCCTTGGACACGTCTTCACGAATAAATGTACGCTGGCTTCCGCTGTCCACCATGCCACGAATATAGGCCTTTTGCGTTTTCCCCTTGAGCCATGCCCTAAATGTTTGCAATAAGACATTAGAGTCCACGTATGAATGAGTGCTGGTATGCAGACTGCTTGCAGTTACGGAGCCTTCGTGTTCTTTCTTCTTAGGTTTCCACTTGGGATCGCACATTGAAGAAACGTGTCTACCTCCGCATGTTCCACACTTGACTTTTCTGTAGCAGTCCTTCGCTAGATGTCCTCTTATGGTGCATCGATAACATCGGTTTTCAGTAGCCAATTTCTTCAACTTTTCTTCATGGCTAATACTGCTGTCACAAACTGGAGTTGCGTGCTTTGCAGACCCACAAAACAGACAGTCTTTATCCTTAACTTTCGACGAACACTGCAAGACCGCTGCTGTTGGTAGAGTGGCGTGAAAGTTTCTTTTCTCTTCAGGTGGACGGGCGCCTTTCTTTCCTTTAAAGTCATGACCTTCACTTCTTTCGCGGCTTTCAACTTCCACGCGAAGATAAGTCAAGAGTTCTTGCAACTCCTTCTCGGCTGTGGCTGTCGATGATGAATCATGTTGTTGTCCAGAGCCTGCACTGTCGGTCGTAGACGGTGGTAACCGTAAGTTACCTTCTTTCCGGTAATAACCAACGACAATGTCTGTTGGCAGTGCCTTCAACAAAATATCCGTCATCATAGTTGCATAACTGGCAGGACTGATGTTTAATCCTTTCAGACCTCTGATGTGACACTGCACGTAATCCAACAGCTTTCGAAGGTTGTGGACGTCTTCTGACGAATCAACTGTTGGTAGTGCGCGCAGTCGTCGTAGATGGTCCTGTACGATGCGACGGTTATCACCGAAACGACTCTTCAGAATCTCGATGGCATCGTCGTAGCACTCGGCTGTCGCTTGCAGACCAGAAATCGCGGCGGCTGCGTCCCCTTTCAGAAGAGTCTTTAGATATTGAAATCTTTCTCCTTTTGTAAGGCTTTCGTTTTCATTAACAGAGGCCCTAAACTGCTCCCAAAAGGAAGGCCAGTGGCAGAGCTGTCCGTCGAATGTCTGCAGCTGGAGTGTGGGAAGCTTGATTGACTTGCGCGGTGCGCGATCCTCGAGCGTCTGAGATGGCCTTGCCGTTAGAGACTGGGTTGTCGTAGAGCACTGGTTTTGACGGAATTGCCACTCTCGAGCCTTCAGCTGTCCCAGCATTCCTAGCGCAGCATCTTGATAAGTCAACACAGCTTCAAATTCTGTGGCGAACTCGTCCTCTGGAATAAGTTCTTTCTCTTCTTTCATGAGAGCTCACGCCTGCTGCTCGACGGTTTCTTCTTCTTTTTCTCCCCGAAAGGAAATATTCAACAATAGTCCTGGGAGAACAATTTGTTATGAACGTTATACTGGGGCAGAATATATCCGTTTCAAGTAAGCATGTAAAGCTGTTGTGTCCCAAGCGCACCTTTGTTCCCGAGCGAGCCCCCCGAACGTCTTGAGTGAAGCGGTACACCGTTCCTGCGGACGTCCGGTTGTCGACTCCTTCCCTCTCCCCCCGCTCGTTACAAACGAGTCACCGCGCGTTTTCTCCGGCAGTTCGGCTGCCGCCTCCAAGTAGGAATAAACACGTTTTTAACCGTTCCTGGCTGTCTATGCTTTTGAGGCTACCGCGCCCCGCGCGTACGTCTCTGGGCCGACGACACATCCGGACATAACAAAAGCAATAATGACTTATGACAAAATATTTTATGCGAGAAATATTCTCATATGAGCAAATATTTGGTGAAGTCACAGATTACATGTTATCGTTAGCCGCTCAATCTAAAAGTTAAGTGACCCTAATACAAGGCTTAGGGGTCATAGAGTGGCACTCGCACTGACTACGTTGTTGAACTTGTGATTACCTGTGGGCCACACGTTTACCCTTGCCTCCCACCACTCGAAAGCTTTCTGCACCTAACGTGGTATTTTGTAATGCCTCCGGGATCGGCACATTTTGACCATGCGATCATCTTCTGTGATGACGTAGTCACGTGACTCCAACTCATGCGACGTTATTTGCACGTCGTGATGGTGTAAACATTATGGCGATCTGTGGCGTCGTGGTGGCGTCACATGATGCCGTCTTCAAGCCGTAATCTCTAATTACGTGACTTTGGCATTGCTCGTAACGTTTTGCATCGCTCGTAATATGTAAGTTTTGTCTTAAAATATAACTCTTCCCTTGCATTAAACACATCAATTTTGTGCTACTTTGACGAAGCGTTTTTACTTTTTGCTCGCTTATACTAACTGCTACAAATCATATGACTTCAATGTTCCTTGATGGCGTACCTTAATGTTCGCTACAATATATGGAACCCTTAGCTTAACCCATCGCATCCCTTCGATGTTTTCTCTTTTAAATTTTAACGCGATAGCGTTAAAGAGCTCGTTCCGCAGAAATTCCGGCGTCGGCGGCGGCGTCGTTGGTTGTGAGCGAAAAATCATCATCTTGTCCGTGGCCGAAAAATCGAGAAAGATGCAAATAAAGTAAATAATAAAAATTTCCGGGTCCAGATGAGGATCGAACCCGGGTCGTCTGCGTGACAAGCAGGTGTTCTACCACGCAGCCACGCTTCTGCTTGTGATTACATGTAAAATAACTTCCTCTGTTTGGAATTGCAGTGAAAATAACTTTCATGTTTTGCAAACACGCGCGTCCTGTATACAGGCGTCACAATACAACATGTAATATCGCAGTAATATTGCGTGGTACAAGCGTGCAAAGCCATCGGGCGTCAGAAGATGTGAATATCATAACGACATTGTGGTTCAAAGCCGTGCACCCATTACAGAAGGCACACACGTTACTGCGCGTATTCCCTTAAGACCACGTAGTGGGTGCATAGCAACTTCGAAAACATTTCCCGCATTTACCACGCATAATTGCTCGTGGTTTAAAGCATACTACGCATTACATAGTGTGCACTAATGGACTGAAGTACGTACTAGGGACAGGATATCGCTATCGCGTTCAACTCTTAAAGGCGAAGCTTAAGGGTCCCCCCAATTTTTTATCATGCATTCAGACAACTCGCACCTGCGCGTGACAGCGTGGTCTGTAAGATAGCGTCGATTGACACATGGTATTCGGTGCCACTAATAAACGGAACTCGGCAAACAATCAGTAAATGATCTTTAGGAGAGCGCTTTAGCACGTCTTGTCAGACATCAGTAAATGATCTTTAGGAGAGCGCTTTACCACGTCTTGTCAGACATTGAATTCTACGAAAAAGGAATATTGCGGAAGGATACAAGACGGACGAAGGTTCGCCAAAGGGAAATGTTGTGACGCACTCTCTTTGAGACCGAAGCTGTAACAATACTTGCACTGATTTGAGAGAGAAAAAATTGGCCTGTACCGCGGGATTGTCTTTTCTTTAACTGTGCGGCTTTCTTTCTGAGAAAGCTCCAAGGACTTATTTGTAGCTTCGGGCTAGAAACGAGTGAATGACTATATTTTCCTTTCAAAAACTTATGAAAGCTGTTTTCTTATGTGAACCTATCCGCCACTCGCTGTTGAATTCGCTTAATTCGCACGTACTCTGCCTGGTCGCCCCAGCGGTCTCAAAGTTACGCGGTCTAGATTTCCGTCCGTTAAAAATTTAGCGCAGTTTGCACTAAGTCAGAAATGCTCGGTAACTGTCAAACGTTCCTGTTATCCTGTTTGAAATTATCATAAAAATTTCCGGGTCCGAGTGAGGATCGAACCCAAGCGGGCTGCGTGGCAAGCAGGTGTTCTACCACACAGCCACGCGTATGCTTGGGAATGCATTGAAAATAAATTCCTCTGCTTGGAAATGCAGTGAAATTAACCTTCATGCTTTACAAACACACGCGTCCGGTATACAGGCGTCACAATACAACATGTTATATCACAGTAATATTGCGTTGTAACTTGTTCAAGCGTACATTGCCATCGAGCGTCAGAACATGGGAATATCATGCCGACATCGTGGTTCAAAGCTAGCCACCCATTACAAAAGGCACACACGTTACTGCGCGTATTCCCTTAACACCCCGTAGTGGGTGCATAGCAAGTTAGAACAGATTCCCCGCTCATAATTGCTCGCCGTGTAAAGCATGCTACCCATTACAGTGAAACCTCGGTGATACGATCACAGCTGATACGAATTTCGGGGTGATACGAATTTTTCTTTGGTCCCGGCCAAGGCCCATCGGCCTGTAATGTAATAGAGTACGGTTGTTGCGAACCAATTTTCACCCCGTGACGTTTGATACGAACGTACGCTACCGCTCAGGTACGAAGAGGTGCTGTCGTCGCTGTCGTGGAAGAAGCGCCAGGACACGTGCGAGAGCGGGAACGCAAGCGCGGGAGGTGCACCGCACCGCAAAATGGTCAGAATCGCGGTGTGGGAAAAATACTTTACATTTCTTACGGTCAGAATAAACCTTCAGAGACGCGTCACGGCCTCCGAGATTGTGTGCGCGAATCTTTGAGGCTCTAATGTGACTCCGTGTTAGAGTATCCGTGTACCTTCGCGTTTAGATTACAAAGGGAAATGGCGCCATGCTTTTTTTTTCTAACGCATCGACGCGGGCTGCTGTCGTTGTACTGTGTCAACAAGTACCTGCCTCGTGCATCAGACATCCTATGAAAGGTGGACGAAGACCGAAAGAAGGCGAGGACGGTCTTGGCAAAGGAGCCAGGCCTCACAACGTCAGCATGCGCGACTGATGAGATCGCACTTGTGCGGGCACGGTCCTAAATCTCCAAAAAAAAAACATCCGCAACACCTCCGCGATAACAAAATCATAACATAGGACCGTGGTTCTAAAATTTTGCGGCCTTGATCTATCGCGACAAAGAGCTTATTTCCGTTACTTTCACCGCAGTACTCCGTGGTCATGCAAAAAAGCATACTAAAATTTGGAAGAGGCTACTGCTGTCGTGGGTCACAACGTACCTGGTTCATTAATTAAACACGCGCGTACGGGCCGTATATTTACGATTGCTGGTATGATTGCCGACATCCAAAAATTTAACTGACAGTCATTCGGAGTTCTTCCTGACGTTGCTGCGGCCCAGAAAAACAATAAATGAAAATGTGCGCCAGCTTTCTTTTGTCGCATGCTAATTTTCCATGCTTTCTGGTGATACGAATTTCGGATGATACGAATATTTTTGGTGGTCCCGTGAGATTCGTATCATCGAGGTTTCACTGTACATAGTTTGCACTAAGTGATTGAAGTACGCACTAGGTACAGGATATCGCTATCGCGTTGTAAGGTTTGGGAAAATCAGCGAGTCGGGGGAGGTCGTTGGCGCCGGCGCGAACGAACAATGCCACCACGACGGGACGGCAAGTTGTGTCACCCCCTTCTCGGCTGAGACTTGCCCCCCGCGGGTGTAATGGCACGGACGCTAAGGATACGCGGACCAGGGCAAAACCAGGGACGACAACCCATCCTGCTAATTTAGCGAGAAGTTAGGCGGCGAAACCTTTTGATGCGCTCGGTCGTACGAGCGTGGGACCCACCTTTGTTCAGGTGGGGGGTAGGGGGGGGTCACGGGTGATTATGGACGCGCCCAGGAAGCGTTTGTTGAAACGGCTGCCAAAAGGGAGGCACTTGAGCGCGTCGATGTGGTATGCGAGCGTTTCATTTTCTTGGTATCCCTGGCGGTCGGTATCGTGAATGCTGAGGCGGCCCACAAGAGCTCCATCGCGCCCTCTGGTCAGTGACGGGTGCCTATTAGCCTAGCTCAGCGAACACTATCTTAGATCTTGAGTCAGTCTCCTTGATGTGTTGCCGTTTCTTTATTATGTGTATTGTGGATTGGGAATGCTTGCCTAGTTCTTGTCTTGATGCTTTACTTCCAAGTTCCAACACATGAAGGAGATAGCAATGCTGTATCTCTTTTTAGGTGCGAAGCATCTTAGAGCCGAGCTCAATCCGGTGGTGCTGTGCATCCTGACCACCCTTACTGCGCATGCGCCTACTCTCTCTCCCACTCTCCTCCTTTACGCAGGCGTTCGGTCGCCTTCTCTCCTCTCCTCCCCCGCGCTGCAGCCTGTAAACCGACTCCCTCCTCTCCCTCCCACGTTTCATAGAAGCGCGTGCGCTCGCTCGAGGAAGTCTCGCTTGAATCGTGCGGTCGCTCCGTGGGTTCCCGGACGCTGTAGTTGTCTCGAAAGCCTCGCTACCCTCGCCACAGACTCGCGTTATTGAAGCGGTAGCTCGACGCCGACGCTTGGCTTCGACGGCCGAGTGAACGTAAACGGAAACTTGGTGTGCACCCCCCAATGCTGCTTCGCATCCCCTCATGGTTCCCTTTAGTGGGAGATGGTGTAATTATTGTACACCTTTTTGTGCATGTTGATTTCTAACTCTTTCTTTCTCTCTCTATTTCTTTCTCCGTCGGTCTGTATTTTTCTCTCTTTCTTCCATTTGTTCTCTTCTATTGCGATAGCAATTACATGGACACTGTCGGCTGGTTTTTGCCGTCACCATCGCCGTCATGTCCCATATATTTATATGTATGTATGCATACACAAAAGCCACAAATAAGAATTGAAAAGAAAAATTTTCCGACGTGCGCGACCGAGGATTTGAACCGGTGACCCCTCGCTCTGCAGCGCGCTTCCTTCGTCATTGTCATTCGTTCTCCAGGATACTAACGGTTGAATGCAAACGCACGGGACGCCACACGTGGCGAAATTAAAATTATGCCAGACGCGGGCCACGCTGCATTGTTGCCCTCTCTCCGTTTGCGTCGTATCGCTGGCTACCAACGCCAGTTCTTCCTCTTTCTTTCCATGTTTGTGTTTCGCTATTTTTATCTCTGTAGTCAGCATTGCGTCTTCTATCTTTTTCTCTGTTGATCTCATGCTTTCAAACTCTTTGTCTGTCTATTTATTTTTTCTCTGTCCTTCTGTATTTTTCTCTATTCCTGCCCTTTGTTTGTCTCTTTTTTTTCTCTTTCTGTCAATGTCTTTGTTGTTTAATATCTCTATCTGTGTACTCAGTCCTTCGCCTTCTATTTTTATCTCTGTTTCTTCCATTTCTTATTTCTCTCTCTCGGCAGTCGGTCTTTCACCTTCTATCTATTTATTCGTTTCTATTTCTTTCTCTCTCTCTCTCTCTGTATCATTCTCCCATCTTCCTTTCCCTCCTCTTAACGCTCACATCTCTCCCCGTCACCCTCAATTTCCTTTCCAACCACCTTGCTTTAATATGCTTACAAGGCTACGCTCTGCTCTGCCGTTCCGCGTGGATAGTCGATACGTTAGGACGCTCGCCTTCGGATAATGGGCACGAGAGTTCGAGTTTCGTCGGCGCAGAAAAATAGTTTTGCCAAAAAATTCTCGTTTTATCTTTCTTGATATCACTCCTATATCTGTGCGTGTATGTGCGTGTATTAACCAAAGAAGTGAATTAATAGCTCGGAGCTAGCGCCATTAAGAACACCTAAATGAAATATTAAGGTCGTATCGGACTTTTTTATCTAGCCTCCTAAGTAGGGGTGTTCTCGTGGTCGTCTCCTTAAGTTGGTATATGCAAAATTGGTATTGCAAGACATGATTGCATGACGCTCATGAGCGCACGACATGAATAACAGGACATGTTTGTCGCTTACGTCTTAAAACCCTTGCCCCGTCATGTGTGACACATGCCCACACACTACGGCACTTGGTATGGAGGCACACGCCCCATGTGAAAGGCAACTACAGCGGAAATAGACGTTGAAAATTTGATAGGGTCCCTTAAGCATTCGCTTAATTAAGACGACTCGAAGGCAAAAGCCCTCTTCTTTTTCTTCTGAGTCGATGTAGTATTGGTACTCCCAAGCCTTTCTGCACCTAACGTGTTTTGGCACTGCCTCCAAGAGTGGAGGCTTTGCAAGCTTTGTGCATCGCACTTTCTTTTGCATTGCCTCCGTGACCTGCCCACGTTTTAAGGCGAAAGCCTTCAATTTCTCATACTCGCGGCATCCGTCCGTCCGCCGTTCGTGCGTGCCCTGGAATGGTGGCCAGCTGTGGCCTCTCCCCTCACACTCTCTCAGCAATCACGTGATTCCTGAGAGAGCAAAAAAAAAAAAAAAAAAAAAAAAAAAAAAAAAAAACGAAATGGCATAGTCGAATGGCCACAGGCTTTCACCGAACATACTTTGCTATTTACAAAGTGTCCTTCAATTTTTTAGAGCTACTACACATGCTTTAGGTAGCAGAGTTGCGAGTCTGTTTTGTAAACGCCGCTAGCAACCGGGTTTTACGGAGAAGCTGATGCGCAGGCCCATTATTGTACTACCCGCCACCGCAGCAGCAACTGGATTAACACTACTTATAGACGTCTTCACAGAAGGCTCCCTGGGCGCCGCCATAATCGCCTTAACAGGCGTGACCCCCCCCAAAAAAATATACTGCCGACGGTGTGACGTCAGTCTTTGTGCTCCCGTGGTACAGTACAGAAAGTACGTGTTTTAAGGCGAAAGCCTTTAATGTCTCATACTCGCAGCGTCCGTTCGCCGTCCGTCCGTGCCTCGGAACAGTGCCAGCTGTGGCCTATCCCCCCTCACTCTCTCTCAGCAATCCCGTGATAGCACAGCGGCGCATAGCACAGACGCCGGTCGCGTTGGTCGCGGCTCTCGTCAGAGTATAGAGTGCACACATCTCCCCCTGTAGCCCGGCCACAACCGCCCACACATGCAAGAAGGGAGACGCGCGCATCGCGTTCCATTCTGACCGACCCCGTCTCAAGGGGCAAAGGCTTCCGCCGACCACACTTTGGAATTTACAAAGTGTCCTTCAAAATTCCTGTTTCCTGTGAAAAAATTTATAGTCAGTGAAGTTCATCGCCAGTCGTTGACACGCCAGGCAGGCCTCGGTGTCCAGATTTTAGTCATTGTGTAGATCGGTATCGATATGCTTCTCGAAACCGGACGCCAAATGCCCTTTAGAAATGACCCATATGTCAATTATGGCAAAGGCCGTCTATCAAATATCACCGTTATCTAACATTTTGTTAGGTAACGGTGATACCGCCTTCTGGTGATAACGGTGATACCGCTACCGGTGATACCAACCGCTTCCCACTTGTTCACTGTGCCGGCCCTTTGCGGGACTAAGTTTGGTGACTGTGGCCCCGTAGGTTATGTGCGAATGCGCAGTACCAAACCATTGCAATGTTAATGACAGGTGGTTGGCCGATCGTCCACACGCTTAAGCATGTTGCCTACAAAAACAGAGTGCGGCTTCGCCACACAACGGTGGTTGCTAGCCAGACCTACGCGTGACTTTGTTACCTAAAGGTAGCATATGAAGTAACTCTAGTTTTAACAAGGCGACGATGACGTGCGATGGCGCCATCATGTGACGTCATAGGGACGTCATGATGGGGTCAGATATTTTGGTGATCTGGGACGTCCTTATGGAGTCATAACGTGACGTCATCTTGTGGTGATGATTTTAGTGGCGAAGCACCTTAGAGTCTAGGCTTGTCCGTTATGCGTTGTCCGTTATCCGCCACAGCACGCACAAGGTACCCACTATACACGATGACGATGAAGAATAAGCGCGTTAGCACATGCAAGGTACCCGATGATAATGAGGCTGCCATCACGGCACAGCACATGCAAGGTACCCACTATACACCATGACGATGACGATGGCGCTGATGTCGCTGAAGAATAAGCGCGTTCCAGACCACACATTATATTTCTGCCATGGATGAAAACGATCGTGAAAGCGCTCTCGCTCGCGAAACTGCGTTATGCAATCGGGGACCAGTCGTTCTGCAAGGCATGATGTGCGCGCATTGGGAGAGACGCGCAATAAATTACATTGAAGTTCGCAGTTGATTCCCATGTACCTGCACCCTCTGCTGAGGCTTTTTTGCACCTCACAGCATGTCTCCTGCCTCCGCGGAAGGCTTATTTTTGACCGATCGACGATGTGCAATGATGACATCATAATGTAACGTCAAGATGACATCACGAATATTGACAATGGGTGACTTTCTGATGACGTCACGCGATGACGCCATGAGCCAGGGGCGTAGTAAATAATTTTTTTTCGGGGGGGGGGGGGGGGGCACGGGCCTGGTGGGCCACCCCCTGGCTACGCCACTGACATGAGCTCGCTCGAAGTAGGTCGCGTGGGTTTTGCGTGTACGAGGCCTTGGAGACTTGACAGGCCAACGCGAGACTCTGCGAGGCCGTGCATGACCTGGCGAGCCAAGCAGCGTTTCACAGCCTCGCGGACGGGAGCGCCAACACAGCCACCTAAGGAGGCATGCGGGGCTAAAACACTGGCTTCAGCAAAAAAAATCAATTGTTCTGAATTCGAGTTTGAGTTATTCTGTACTGATTGTTTATTAAAGAACATGCTCACCGAATTTTGTTGTTATCTGAGCAACAGAAAATAAGGAAAAAAATTACACCATCTCCCGCTAAAGGGAACCATGTGTAGATGCGAAGCAGCGGGCGCGCATCGATGCTGGCGCTCATCGCGGCGTTACGCAGGAGAGAAACCTGGGGAGGCGCAAAGCACGCAGTGATGGACCGGTGTTTCCTACTGGAACATGCCAATCGCTGCTAATGGGCAATGAGAGACAGAAGACTCCGATTGGACACAGATACCCGCAGTCCGTTTTTAGTTAACGCGCACGCTGCGAATTTCTATCGTTCGACAACGCACAGGAGAAATCTCCCACCGGCACTACCTTGCAGGACAAGATCCAGTGCCTATATATACGGGGTGGCCAGTGAACGGTTGTGCAGCGCGAGCAGCCGGTTTTAGGGGCGAAGCTCCTTATGGTGTGGGTCGTTCCCTCCTCTGTAGTAGTATGTATGTAGCCAGCTCTAGTTAGTTTTAAGAATTGCTCACTAGATGGCGTTGTGTGTATATGTCCTTGGAAATAATATCACTAGATGGCGTTAGTGGTTTTCGTATAGTTGATGATTAAAAAGGACAGATGGCGCTGTTATAATTGGGATCGTCGGGCCGACGCGGCCCGGTATCTGCGGAGCATGCGGCGGCTCCGGTACTCACGGTGGCACAACCCACAGCCAAGGACGCGTGGCTTTCACAACTCACAGCAGCGTTCTGTGGCGATGCATGCGGAGGCGAGGCGTTGCGTCGAGCACTGGTGTGGACTTCGGCGTCTGAGTAGGTGGCATCGTCTTCCTCTGTCGTGGAACGCGAACTGGCGTTTCGCTGAGGCTGGGAGCGCCCGGAACAGAAGTCGGCGACGCTCGTGCCCAGCTCACGATCGAACACCCAGGATCTTGCAAAGACGTGACACGTGTTGTCACGTCTTTGCATGATCGAGTGGGCAATGTACGAGGGAATTCACGGTTACCCGAATGATCCCTCCGAGCTTCGCCCACTCACCATCATTCACTTCGTGGATATGCTATGATTTTTTTCAATCAAGAAACTCGCTAGCAGACGCTCCCTGCGTCGGCGTTGCGAGGCGAGAGAGGGGGGGAGCGTAGGAGAGCAGAGAGATGGGGGAGTGGACGCGCATGCGCAGTGGGGGTGTAGACGCCGCGGGAGGGATACCTAGAGGAGAGAGGGGGGGGAGCGTAGGAGAGGAGAGGGGGAGAGTTGGCGCATGCGCAGTGGAGCGCGGACGCCACCGGATCAAGCTCGCTCATAAGATGCTTCGCATCTAATAAATTCTTTTAACGAGACGGTGGTGAGCATTTGCTCCTGAAAGCGTCTTTGAAACGCCCTTTTGAAGACGCGGCTGCAGAGCGGGTAAGATGCCGAACGCAAACTAAATGCCTGTTCTAAAGCGTTTTTTTTTAAACATGAAAGTGCTTTATGCCGGGGCCCACCAAGACTTATTTGAGTGACGTATTTCCGTCACGGAAATGACGTTGAAAAAATCTACACGATCAGATGTCAAAGAAAGAAAGTTCCGTCAGCGGGCGTCGAATCTATGACCTCTCGGCCCGCAACAACAGATGCCCGGCACGCTATCCACCGCGCCACGGCCACAGACTCTGACTGCCTTACGAACGCGCCTTTTATATCTACCACTTTCATCACAGCGCTCCTGGTCAGAGGGGTGGTGTCGCCCTCTTGGAGCAGTAAAGGAAAGTAATTCATCATTACTGTGGCTTCCGCGATCAGCACCTGCAACGCGTGTTGCTACGCGTCCGTCCCAGTCGGCACGTTTTCAGTTGAAGTGCATTAATGCTCCGCGAGGTGGTGACCATAGCCCAAGCGCCGGCCTCGCTCATAGCGTCCATCCAAACCAAAAATGCGATGCGCGCCTCCCTTCAGTGGCTGTTATACCGCGTTCCTCGCTTAACCTCGCCCCGAAAAAAAATTGGCCGCGTATCTGCGTGCTTCGCTGCAAATGTCGTCGAAAGACGATAGTCTTGTGCCGGCCGTACTACTATGTTTTGCATTGCCTGAGACAGCCTAAAAAACACTAGGGTCTTTAGAATTGCGTAGCTATGTATTTTCTAATAAAGAACACACGTCCTGACCCTTACATATTAATGTTGTGCCTCAGGAATGCGTAGTATTTGCTTTTTGATCGAATATGTTCACAAATATGAACGCGAACACCAGTTCAAGATGGCTGGGCGTTCAGAATGAAGTTAAACTTTGGCCGAGAAGCTGAATCGGGTTACCGACAGACAAACAGACAGGACAGACATACAGACCAAAATTTTTGCGTTTAAGTATCCCAAGAAAGACTATCGTCTTTAAAATTGCGGCTGGGCTACTAGGGCGACACGACGCGCTCAGCGTTTCCCTCTAGTCCGACCGTATCGTTCAATCACACTTTAACATGCCGCTGGATGGCGACCCTAGCCGAAGTTGTGCTTTTCTGGCTTCACGCCTCTTTCTCTGATTACGCTCTCGCCGTTAACATCTACAGCTACCACAATGGTTTGTTTAATCGTTGATCACAGGCGTTAGTCGCGGGGTGGAGATGTACCACCAAGCGTGAACAAGGGTGCATCCACGTTATACGTTGTGCAAACTCTCCTGTATCAATGTACAGTAAACATTCAATGGCCTCTGTACGGGCACGTTTTACTTTCGTGTTACACCGATTCCTATGACGGAGGGATCAACCATGTATTTTTTTCACGCCTTTCAATCACGGAAGACCTTCTGTCGAGAGTACACCAGAGCACACACGCAAGAAATGAAAATAAAGGCATATTTTTAGCCGCGGCGACTGTACAATCGTTAGCAAACCGAAGCTCGGATTGGCAGAAACATATCACGTGGCCATCCACCGATGTTCTCGCGCCAATTCCGAGTTACTCGTGCTGTTTTTGTGAGCTACTCGGCTTATCTGCTTATCTGTTCTTTCTTCTGTGAGTTCATTGCGATTAGCGGGTGGTGCGTGTTGTGACCAACATGGACAGCTCTAAAGCTGCGAAAAAGAGAAGACGACTGATTGCCACTCTCACGGAACCGCGTCATGTTGAAGAGGAAGACCATACCTATGCGTCAGGCAGGCCACTTTGACCAATTTCTTTGACCACCCAAATAAATAGCGTGTAAAATAAAAACCTTTGAACCATCTTTGAAACTTTTAAACCTTTGAACCTTTAAAATAGGAACCTTTGAACTCACTTTTCACATTTGAACGCTTTTTTTAAGCGCTGGTGTCGTTCCCCCCACTCTTTGTCCATGTCATAGTTCGCGCTCGAAGTTTTTTACGATGTATAGACGATTTGCCGCAGCGGCGCACGGGCACTGCCATGTTTGATCCCGTGATCGTAACTGGCCTTCCCCCAGCCAGTTGCCTCAACCAACACATTGGGCCAGCGAAGCGGCCGTAGCCATACCACACCAGCTGGAAGCCAACATGGCAGCACCCATGCAGACGCGACCGCCCGCTTCGATCCGAACTCACGCTTGCTACTCGCCCACTGTCTTCACAGCGATAAATAAATGGGGAAATCGGCTATCGCTTCATGTCATCTCACGCTGAGGACAAAGCATCCGGTAGGTTCTGTCTTTACTATTGATATTAGCTGTGTTTATTTAGCCATGCCTGATAAGCCTTGCCTCCGAGAATTTGAGAATTAATCTTGAAAACACTGCAAAATAACGACTAATACATTGCTGTCGAAGCTTCAGGACGTAAATACAAAGCAAATAAGTGCGTAGGTTCCGAACTTACGGGCCACACAGCGCAGGACGACGACGTGATAAATTCGAGGCGGAAGGAAACTGCATCCACAGGTGCTGCCATGTTGACTTTTCCGGCGCTGCCGTCTGCTCGCTTTTACTTGCGTGCACGCAGGCGCTATGGGGACGCCGCGCAGACGACGCGACGCGGATGGAGAAATTTGAGCAGCGGTACCAAAGGCCATGGCGTGGAGACGGCTGCGGTAGGGGACGGCCACGGTGCGTTGGTGGCGCCATGTAGTTTTGATAAAACAAACCAGCAGCGGAAAATCGTGTATAAGTACTAACTAGCTCGTCTTTCGGTCATACTTCATTTTTCTCAGGTTTGCACTTTTCTAGAGAACGAACCTGCTAGGAAAAATATCATTTCCTAAATGCTTCTCTAACAGCTGCTTACAAGGTGGTTTCCAGATTGCAATTTTGTCAGGAACAAGATAAGGTACTTTGCTGAACCCTACGTGTTATCTAACACAAAAAAATTATCGTATGTCTGACAAGCAGTGATAACCAAAAACATTAACTGCCATTTTAGAGTTCTGGCATTTGTACAGAAACGACTTAAAAATACATGATTGGCCTCATCCTGCACCACAAACCATAACAGTTGTGTTTTTGTCTTCCTGATAGGGTGCTAAAATTTCGAATATGTTCTAATAACGAAAAGGTAAGCAATCACTGAATTTTTTATCAAAATCAATGCAGCAGCTCAAAAGTTGTCTATTCAGCCCTGCATAACCCCTTAAGGCTTTCGCCTTAAAATGAAACTACGCTTACCCGTCACTCAGGTCCCAGACAAGATTCTGTTTGGGTTCATTCATTCATTCATGATTCATTTATTCATCCATTCATTACTTAATATTCATTCATTCATTCAGTCACGATTCATCCATTCAGCCATTCATTACTTTATTCATTCATTCACGGCAATGGCTGTCAGTGCATATTTTATTGAACGTGACCCTTTGCGTGGGGACGAATTCGTAGCAGACGTATAAACGGCACGACTTCAAGCATATTCTTTATCTCGTAGTCATTTGCTTAAAGGGTAAAATAGAAAGCGAATTTCTTTTTCACAGCACTTTTTCTTGTGTAGCTTTACAAATAAACCTATTTGGACAGGCAGCCAAACCCTGAAGTATAACCAGATGTAGTATGGAGGCTTTTCATAATGAATCAAGCTAGGTATGCCCTTGCACATTCGGCTCCATGGACAGAACGGCCCCGTCAGTACTTGCTTCTAGTTGTCTCGCACTAACACGAATTACCGCCCGATCTCACTGACCAGCAGCTGTTGCAAACTTCTAGAACACGTAATTTTTACGAACCTGGTTGACTTTCTCGATTCTAACTCATTTTTCACCACAGCTAAGCATGGTTTCCGTAAGACATACTCATGCGAAACGCAACTAATATCATTTACTCATGGACTACTCTGTATTTTAGATCGCGCCTCATTTGCTGACTGTGTGTTTTTAGATTTTAGTAAAGAATTTGACAAGGTTTGCCATCAACTACTTCTTTTCAAACTAAGTCTATTAAACCTCGATAGTAACATACTAAAATGGATTGAATACTTTCTTTGTAACCGCTATCAGTTTGTTACTGCTAATAATCATGATTCACCTTTAACTCAGGCTCGTTCCGGTGTGCCCAGGGATAAGTTCTAGGACCACTACTTTTTCTAATCTATATTAAAGATCTACCATCTACGTTGACTTCTCATGTTCACTTATTTGCTGAAGATTGGGTAATTTATCGTCAAATAGCAAGTACTGACGATTCTAATGCTCTTCAATCTGATTTGAACTACGTAAATGATTGGTGTAATACCTGACGAATGGAACTAAATATTAAGAAATGTAAAATTCTGCGTGTTCATAGAAATTCCACCACCCCTCCATTCTACCATTTGAATAATATCCCCTTTGATCTTGTGAATTCGTACAAATACTTGGGCGTTCATATAACTTCAAATCTAACCTGGTCTCCTCAAATTGAGTACATAATCAGTAAATCTAACAGCACGCTTGGTTACTTACGTCACAACTTTTCTAACGCCCCATCACCCTTAAAATTACTACTTTATCAGTCATTAGAGCGCCCATAATTATAGTACGCTGCAGCAGTATGGGACCCACACAACGAAAACCTAATCTTTTCTCTCGTGCTTGTTCAAAATAATTCAGTTCGATTCCGTTATTGTAATTATAAGCGTGCTTCCAGCATATCTTCAATGAAAGCTAATCTATGTCTTCCATCACTAGCATCTCGGAGGAAAATAGCTCGCTTAACTTTGTTTCATAAGATATACCATCATCCATTTCTTCAAAATGACTTCATTTCACAGCCGCATTACTTATCGCACCGTGTCGACCATTGCTTCAAAGTCAGAATTCAAACAGGAAACACCAACACTTTCAGTCATTCCTTTTTTCCCCAGAACATCTCGGCAATGGAACCACCAGTGACATAGTCGCCATCAATGATAACAAACTTTTTCGCAAGGCTGTAACTAACATTGTTTATCTTGGAAATCATAACATCTTCTTTTTTATCATTTTGGCTGTTGAGTAATTAATAACTAATTAGGTAACATTGAATAAGCAGGAATTAATGTCACGTTACATTGTTTGTTCATGTTAGTACTTGCAGAGCATTTCCTTACTACATTGTATGTACTGCTATTACTAGTCTATAGTTTTATTGCGCTACTGTATTATTTTCTTGTATTATTTACTACCAAACATTTGTACAATTCCCCGTTTACCACTCCCCTCTGTAATGTCCTCGGGCTTTGAGGGTACAATAAATAAATAAATAAATAAATAAATAAATAAAATAAAATAAAATAAACACAGTTCCCAACTCTAATATGTACAGTACGTGATAGTGTTCTACATGTGAACAATATGAGCTTCTTTATTGTTTCTTTAATTTGTTTGCATTCGGATATATAGAGATCAATCAGTGTTTTATTATTCATCTGTGAAACGTATGCACTGTTTTTACTTGTTTTCTTTCCTTTTCTTTATTTATGTACAAGTTACATGTAAAATAAAATTTACCCTTCTGTCGAATACCTTTCCGAATATTTTATCTAAGCATGCCGTCTATTAATAAGGTCGGCACCCTTGTCTGGCATGGCTAAGGAAAAACCATGTGTTAAGTTGAAGCCGTAAATGTGTCAGCTGGAGGCGGTACCATACCTGATGGCCACAGGCTCGAGTTCACGGGTTGCAGCACCTGAATACCTACGCAGTTTGTAAGTGTGTAAGGTTTTGTGTGTTTGTTTTCAAGTGAAGGTTCTAGTGAGTGACGAGTGAAGGTGGTCATGATGTTCCAAAATATCCTCCTCCCCCCCCCCCAACTGTCGTGCGCCAGTGAAATACCAAGTAAAACAAAATAAATTTTCTTTTCCGGAGTTGTGGTTTGAACCCTAGGCCCTACAGTCCCAAAGCGATTGCCTCCGCCACTTGGTCACGCGTCCATGCTTGCCCAATATGAAGCTGAACTGACGCATACCAATGCGCCCTACCGACGATGCAGAAGACCATTAGGAGGCATTACACTTGCTGCGGCCGCTTCCATTAAAATATTTCATGTTGGCGGAGCAACAGTACTGACAATTGGGACGAGTTGGTACTGATTCATGACTAGGCTGCGCAACACACACACGAGCAGAAAGAAAGAAAGAAAGAAAGAAAGAAAGAAAGAAAGAAAGAAAGAAAGAAAGAAAGAAAGAAAGAAAGAAAGAAAGAAAGAAAGAAAGAAAGAAAGAAAGAAAGAAAGAAAGAAAGAAAGAAAGAAATGGACAGAATTCTCGTCCATTTCTTTCTTGTTCGTGTGTGTGTTGCGCAGCTAGTCATGGACTAGGAGAGATCTGCTCGACAAAGCGTAAGCTCCATATCAGAAATTTACACACTTCCGGTAAATTTCAACTTCGGGAAAATGGAATTCGGCATTGAGAGTATATTAGATAAATAAAAAAAAAACTTCAGATCCCACGCACTGTGGGAAATCGATGTCATGCGAAGCAGCCAGCAAGGAGCAAATGATACTGTACATAATATGCATGTCATGATTTACATGTTAGGACCTGTCATTTTTGTTCCTCATACAGTCACCTCGCGCAATACCAATTTTGGTGTATATCAAGCTAGCAAACTGGACGCAAGCGCACCATGAGCGTGGCATGTAAATGGCGTTGTGCATGATATGCATGCCAAGATTTTCATGTTACCACCTGCCAGATATGTTCGTTATACTGTCATGACCCGCAATACCAAGATTGGTATATATCAAGCTAACGAAATGGCCGTGAGCGCGCCGTGAGCGTGGCATGAAAGTCATGTCACTCATGACATGTCATGATTTCCATATTACCACTTGTCGCTTATGTTCGTCATAGAGTCACGTCATGCAATACCAAAATTTGGTGTATATCAAGCAAGCGAAACGGCCGCGAACGTGCCATGAGCGTGACATGCAAGTCATGTCACTCATGACCATAGGTCGGCAAAAGATGTGGAGCTCACTCACTCACTCAGGAAATATATTTTGCGCTTAGGGCTCACTCGGACTCGACTCACCAAAATTGTCCTCAGCTGGACTCACTGGGACTCACACTCACGCAAATTTTCTTCAACCGAGCTCACTCAGACTCAGGATCACCGACATATTACTCACCCGGACTCACTCAGACTCAAACTCACCGCTCGATCTGAGTCTGAGTGAGCCCGAGTGAGTCGACTCATGAGTCTGTTAGCCTAGAATCGGCTTGTTCGACCATGGTTTCAATGCTGTTTAACACCAATATTTCAAGTACTCGGAGCTCTTCTTGGCGCCTTTTGATATAGTACATTGGAATACCAGTTATGAGTGGTTGTTAACGAGGAAAGACATTTTTCATGAAAGAGATGTCAATATAGGATATATTTATCAAGAATTTCCCTCGAAGAGTTGGCGCGAGGTGGTCAAGGTACCTTACACATAATTCACGCCTCTGATCGATAAATATTGAAATGGCGTATGAACTATACTGCTTTGGAATACGTGTGATTAGACGCGAGTATGAACATGAATCCAGGTAAGGCTGATAGTAATCCTGAAGATGAGTAGATAGGTCGATAGGTCGGCAAAAAAAATGAAACTCACTCAGACTCACTCAAGAAATATACCTTGTGCTTTGGACTCACTCGGACTCAGACTCACCAAAATATTGGTGAGCCGGACTCACTCAGACTCACACTCACGAAACTTTTTTCAACCGGACTCACTCGGACTCAAACTCACCGAAATATTAGTCGCCCGGACTCACTCATACTCAGACTCACGGCACGATCTGAGTCTGAGTGTGTCCGAGTGAGTCGACTCATGAGTGAGTTCGCCGACCTATGAACATGAAATCTCATGATTTCCATATTACCACTTGTCATTTATGTTCGTCATACAATCGCGTCGCTCAATAACAAATTTGGTGTATATCAAGCTAGCGAAACGGCCGCGAGCGTGCCATGAGCGTGGCATGCAAGTCATGTTGCACATGACATGTCACGATTTCCATATGACCACTTGGCATTTATGTTGGTCATGCATAAATGTCTCATCGTATCAATTTTTCGATATACCAAGTTAAGAAAACGGCCTCAGGAGCACTATGGCAGTGGCGTGTAAATGATACTTTTCATGACAAATTAGTCATAATTTTCATGATATGACCAGCCATTCATGTTTGTCATACACTCATGTTATGTCATACCATTTTTGGTATAAATCCCATTAACGATACGGCCAGGAGAGCACAAAGTCGTAGGCGGCTAGATAGATAGATAGATAGATAGATAGATAGATAGATAGATAGATAGATAGATAGATAGATAGATAGATAGATAGATAGATAGATAGATAGATAGATAGATAGATAGATAGATAAGCTCAAAGTCGCCGAAGTTCGCTAAGAAATGCTTCACATTCTAAAAACGATTCCTGGCCCACGTTTCCATGATCACGTAATGGTCCTTTCGTTAAGCTGTTGTAGAGGCTGACGGCCGCTGGAAAGAACATGAAAGGCGCCATGCCGATCGAGCCCTAAAACAGCGTTCCGGTTACGGCCGCTACTTATAAGGCCGAACGTTTACGCTAGGGGGAGCATTGCGCTAAAAAAAGAAGGAAAGAAAGAAGGAAAGAAAGAAGAAAAAGAAAGAAAGAAGGAAAGAAAGAAAGAAAGAAAGAAAGAAAGAAAGAAAGAAAGAAAGAAAGAAAGAAAGAAAGAAAGAAAGAAAGAAAGAAAGATTAAGACAGCTTCACAGTAGGGGTACCAAGCCATAAGGAAGCGGGATGCTGGGCAGGCTTCTTTGTTTCTCTTCGGTTTTCTTTTTCTTTCCTTGTCTCTCTTTCTTTTTCTCCTTTTCCATTTCTTTCTGTCCATTTCTCTCTTTGTAGTAACACGAAAGTGTTTTATGCCGGGGTCCACCAAGGCATCAGTGATGTATTTCCGTCACGCAAATGACGTCGAAAAAATGCACACGATCAGATGGCAAAGAAAATAATTTCCGCCAACGTGATTCGAACCCACTACTCTGGGTCCAAGACGAAAATGCCGGGCACGTTATCCACTGCTTCATGGTCATACGCTCTGGCGGCTTTACAAATGCGCCTTTTATATCTAACAGCGTCCTCTCGGAGAACTCTTAACAGAAGTAATTCACCATGACCGTAACATCCGCGATTAGCTCCTTCAACGCGTCGTTGCTAAGCGTCCGTCCCATTGGGCGCGATTCCAATAGGAGAAGTGCAATTTGTGGACGCTTTACCATACCGCCAGGTGGCGACCTCAAACCAAACGTCGGCCCCGCTTATAGCATCTATGCATACCAAAAATAGCTCTGCGACGCGCGCCTGCCTCGCCTAATGGTGACATAATGGTGACGTGAAGTTCGGCCCTCACGTTAGAGCAGTGACGTCAGTTTTCATCGCTACGAAGGGCACAACACGGTAAGACGAGGCACATAACACAAGTAGTGGCCCTAGGCGTACTCGCATAGCACTTGACTATAGCTTGAGTAGTCACAGGTATACATACACAATGTTTATTAGAAGATATACCAGCGGATAGCCAACACGGCAACCACAATTGAAGTTCTGACATGATGCTTACCTCATGAAAAAAATTCTACAACGGCTCCCCAGCCACCACAGTCCTCCATAAAAAAGCGACAGAATCCCAATAAAGAAGGGTGTAAGGCACGGAGACACGATTTCCCCATGCTATCCACGGTGAGCTTACAGGAGGTTTTCAGCACCCTACATTGTTAAGAGTTAGGGATGCGAGTTGATGGAGAGTACCTTAGTAACTTGCGATTCGCTGACGACATTGCATTGATGAGTAACTCAGCGAACTAGTTGCAACTCGTGATTACTGAAATGGAAAAGGAAAGCAGGACGGTCAGTCTGAAAATTAACAGGCACAAAATTAAAGTAATATGCAACAGTCTCGGAAGAGAACAGCGCTTTGCGATAGGTAGCGAGGCACTGGAAGTGGTAAAGGAATACGTCTCTTTAGGACAAGAAGTGACGGCGCAGCTGAATGAGACTGAAGTAACTAGAAGATTAAGAATGGCGCGGAACCCAATCGGCCGTCATTCTCAAATCATGAATGGTAGTTTACCACTCTCTCTAAAGAGGAAGATATACAACAATTGATTCTTACCAGCACTTACCTACGGAATAGAAACCTGGAGGCTTACAAAAAGGGTTCAACTTAAAGTGAGGATGACGAAGCGAGCGATGGAAAGGAAAATGATAGGTGTAACCATAAAGTGACACGAAAGGGAAATATTAAGTCGACGTTGATTACTGAAATAGCGGTCCAGAAACCTCGTAGTGCTAATTTCGTGCCAAGGAAATGCGTATTTTAAAATAAAACCACGTTTTATTGGTCCGCACAGCGTTGGCGCGCTTCAAATCACCCGCGTCACCCGCCTGAAAACGGAACTTCTGACGTAGCAGTTGCCTTGCCCAACGTCGCCTGCCTTTACTGCGCAGCCGCCGACACTAGCAGCAGCAGAGCGAAAGTAGCGGGAGCCACAGCAGCAACAACGGCCATTGAAAAATTTTCTGCTTGCTTGGTGCAACTGGGCTCCGCTAGATGGCGGCACTTATCCAGCCAAACCAAGCGAAAACGCAATTTTTGAACCACTCGCGCCTTTCCCCATAGTAACGCCAGGCGGTTCCTTTTTCTATGAATCAAACAGAAACGGACAAAGAGCATTGTATTACGTGTTGTAATGCATGGAAGCTTCTTTTTTTACTACGGCTGGTTTGATTACCAGTGATTAATTGTAGCCGGGAGCTGTGTTGTCATTGGGATCAGTTCCTAGATGTCCCACTCGTAGCGAATGTGGCGTCATACATTTACCTTAATTTCTCGATTAGTAGAGCACTGCTATTGATAATATTGACGTTTTAGACATTCCCAAACATTGATCTTTCACTCTGACGCAAATTGTTATTTGCCTTTCGTGTCCCTTTAAGGGGAGATGCAATTCGGAAAAAAAAGTTGCGTTAATCTGTAGCCTAGGGCAATGAAATTTTTGCTGTATATATAGGCTTTTATGCTGATTTCAAATATGTAATTAGTTTTATAGTAAGATGCACAGATTTTGTTTTGTGCCAGGGCAATGTGTAAAGTATAGTTCATTTTGGACAAACTTTTTATGCCGCTAAACTTTTACAGTTATGAGCCATTAATGGCTCATATTGCTCCACATTAACTGTAGAATGCAAATAATTATCAAGAAAGTGCGTATATAGAACATTTTGATGGTGAAGAAAAATTGTAATGCGAGAATTCTTAGAATCCTCAGCCCATATCAATTACTTACTTTAGATTCGTAATAATTATAGGGAACCAAAGCTCAAGTTTGCGGAGCGACGACAGCGCCACGCTGCGGCTCTGGAGGCAAGCACTGGTGAAATTGGGAATAAGCGCGGCAGAGGGCGCGGCCGATTCAGCCTGTTTCCCCGAAAGCCGACCGCAGCGGCACGCGTTCGCACGCGTTCTTCGGTCGGTGCGGGGAGCTTAGACGTTGTGCGGTGAGCTTGGCACGCTAAACCGAGAGGCTTGCTTTGCGAAGCTGCATTTCCGCGATGGTGGTTGAAGCAACCCCACGAAAGCGAAAGCGAGGTCCGAAGTACTGCTGTTTGCCACAGCAGTGCAGACAGTACCAAGGCACGCGATCCACCTGTAAAACTGTACGCTTCCCGGACAAGTCGTACGAGAGAACGTACACAAGTATGGATCACCACAGTTGAAGGAATAATGTTCTAGCTCTGTCTCGCCTTCCGATTTGGCTGACTCCAGTCTTCGCTTGAAATCGTTTGTTTCGGCTACCTGAATCCCGTAACGCGGCGCGTGCATGCAACGACTGCAGTTGTGATTGCTCGCCGTCTCGCATTTTTACATCCAATTACGGTTGTATGTTGAAGCAACTTTGTGTTTTGATTCCTTCGTAGCTGTCGTTGTTGGATGTTCACGCTCACATACGTCATACCGCGGTTAGCGTTGCGGTGTTCGTTGCTTTCAAATGAACTCCGCAATTGTCAAAGGTTCGCCGCCTGCAATTCACGCGCCGGGAAGGCTGCATCATCGCGCCGGAACGAGCGCCTGTGCATTTTCAGCAAACTTTGACATCGTTTTGCTGGTTTGTTCTGTTTTTGTCGCTTTATTAGGGCGGTATATATTTAAGCCGCTGAATCTAACTGGCACTTAATTCATGAATTGTAATTGCCACCTTCGGAGATTGTGCGGTTTTCTTTCACGCGCACCGCGCACCCGTACATTGCTTCGAGTGTGCGTTTACGGGTCCGCTTTGCGCGAGCTCGTCGCGCACCCGATACCACATCGCAGTAGCGTAGCCAGGGGGTGGCACACCGGGCACGTGCCCCCCCCCCCCCCCCCCCCACCAAAATTTTTTTCGCCATGGCATGCAGAGCGAAAAAGGACCATTTCAAGGAGGTGCCCCTCCCGAAATCATGGAGGCGCCCCCCCCCCCCCCCCGAAAAAAATTTCTGGCTACGCCCCTGCCACATCGCGCCTGAAATTCGACACTTCTCACACTGAGCCGCGTCCGCGCAGGAAGTCTTACACACCTGTAAAGTCGATATTCTCATAAAAAGGGAGTGCAAGCACGAAGCGAGAAGCGAAAAAAAATAGACAGACAGACGAGGCGATCAGGCAGCGGTTAAAGCTAAGCTAGGCTAGCTGCCTCGTGGCTAAGTCAGCGGGTGATGCTCCAGCGGTACGGAGGACAGTGACTCGAACCTGCTCAGGTTTTTTAGTGCCATAGCTGTGTAATCTTTGTTTCTTTCTCTTTTTTTTGTCACTTCTCGAAAGTTTGTTCACTACAGTACGCGTTTGCCACAGCCAGCATGCACATCTAAACAACAATCACATGTTTTTCATAGTCGACAACGTGGAACATCGAACGTGATTAACAAACTTTTCTCCTTTGATTACGTTCGCTTTTCGAAGTGCCTCTACAGCGGGGAGACCTTTTTGAAGCGTAACATTGCGAAGCGCTGCACGTGCACGGAAGCGAGCGGAAGCGCGGCGGAGAGAAGGGAAAACGCGCGACGTTTACCCCCAGTTTCTATGTTTCTTGCGAGGCGCAGCAAGCGCAGCGCGAAAGCGCTGCACGTGCACGGAAGCGAGCGGCAGCGCGGCGCAGAGAAGGGAAAATGCGCGACGTTTACCCCCAGTTTCTATGTTTCTTGCGAGGCGCAGCAAGCGTAGCGCGAAAGCGCTGCACGAGCACAGAAGCGAGCGGCAGCGCGGCGCAGAGAAGGGAAAATGCGCAACGTATATTCCCAGTTTCTGCTTTTCTGCCAGAGATGGCGCTGCCTGTCAAGAGTCGCAGCGCCACTGAGCGATGCTTTGGGAGCCTATACAGGCGATATCAAGTTTTAAAGGAGATGCTTGCACCCTTTACATGTTAAGGAATATGTGGGCGAAATTTCACCCCGATCGGGCTATCAGAAGTACCAAAAACATGATTTCCAAACTCAAGAAGTTACCCAAAAATGGATCTTGAGAAAAATGCATTTTAAAGGTATAAGGATATGCGGAAAGGATATGTCATTTAAGATGATTTATTCCATCATGAGAGCTTGGCAACCATGGTCATTTTGAGCATGTGGCTTTAGTGAACCCCTCATACGAAATGCAATGCCAAAGCAGCCAGGTGACAATTTCCAGGGTACTCTAGAAAATGAGCACTTTTAAGTTTTTTAGTAGCCACTTTGTGCTCTTTAAAAACGATTTGAACCTACTTCGAGCTTAATTACAATCTTCAGTTTTTTTTTGTCGTGAAAGTTGAGAAGCTAAACTTGTGAAAGCAAATAAAAACAAAAAATATTGCTACGATACTGAGGGAACGCATAGGAGAAGAAGAGAACGAAGTTGGCACGAAAGGTGGTCTGCTCGATCCCTGGACTCTCACATTCATCATCTCCTGTAAATAAACGCATCGCACCGTAACAATATTGGTGGACGTGCTAGGTATAGCAGAGCAATCCCGGGCGATCGACCACGGAAGCGCTACATATAGAGCTACGCCGAAGCCGCCGACTGGCCGGACTACCACCACTCTCGATGGACCCGATTGCTGACAGCGACAACACGCGGTCTTCGTCTGGCGCAACGTGGCCCCAACACATGGTGCCACGAAGCTTTTCTGGGAAGGTCGGAGATGTCGACGAATGGCTGAATCACTACAATCGTTGGGATTCAGCCTCCCGGTTGACCAACGTCGGGTTGTTTCTTGAAGGGACGGCGTTGGTGTGGTTCGAAAACCACAAAGAAACAATAGTGACGTGGGAAGAGTTTCAGAAGGAAATAACGAGCTACTTCGGGGACCCATCAATGAAGAAGAAGCGCGCTGAGCAAACTTTGATGCAGCGTCCTCAAGTCCCCGGCGAAACATGCACAACTTACATTGAGGAGATCCTGAAATTGTGCAAGTCAGTAGACCCACGCATGAAAGAAGATGACAAGGTTGGACATCTCAAAGGAATTGCTGAAGATGTCTACAATTTCCTCATAGGCAAGGACACCTTGGCGTCTGTAGCGGACGTAATCCAACACTGCCGCACGTTTGAGACTCTGAAGGCTAGGCGCATGACTCCCAAGTTTGGCAGACTTGCCAACGTCACCACCGTTGCAAGTGTCGACGTCACTACAGCGTCAACCTGCGATCTTGCCGCAATGATTCGACAAATCGTGCGCGAAGAACTTGGACGACGTGATGCTGTCACCCCGCCGAGGGCACGTGCCAGCGATGCCTCCCTGCCATACGATGCAATGTGTGCTGCCGTTGATGCCACGGTTTATGATGTGCCCCAACCAAGAGCACCGCAGCCTCCAACCGACAACCTACACCGTCGCAGAGGTCTCCAGAACGCCTTCAGCCAACCACCTACAATGGTGTCCTCGTGGGACGATCATGGGTACACGGTGCCTCGTGGAAGGTTTGGCAACATGCGTGAGGCCCCTGTGTGCTTTAACTGCAGTTTCCGTGGACATGTGGCTCGATTCTGCACTCAGAGGCGTCGCGCACCTCAGCGCCACTACGAGGGGCCACCAGCTTCTCCTCGACAAAACAGCTGGTGCGGTGGTGTGCGTTCGATGCGGGACACGCACGTTGGGAACGGCTTCCATCAAAAGGCCCGCAGTGACACGCGTGGGGGGACATAACTTCCACCAGAACTTCCGCAGCAACTCGCCTTCCTCCGCACGAAGCTTGACGCCCCCCTACTGCACACTGGCTCCGTTCTCCATCTCCTGGTCGACGCGTCGCTTCCCCACCGCCGGGAAACTAGGTGGTGCGGCCAATGGAGGTGAGGTCGCCGAATATTTTTCACTACAACTACCTTTGCCTCCACCCGTTTCTGTGACGCAAAATAAGGGCCCCGTGCTCGTTGATGGACTGCCTACGACGGCTTTAATAGACACTGGAGCAGCCGTTTCAGTGATGAGTTTTAACTTTAAATTGCGGCTAGGACATAAAGTGATGTTTCGCTGGGACAGCTGTGCAACGTTTCGTGCAGTGAGCGGGCAGACATTGTGCCCTATCGGTGTATGTGTTGTGAGTGTCACTTTGGGCGACAAGGTGTTCGAGGTAGAATTCGCTGTCCTGGCCAGCTCCACGCATGACATAATCTTGAGGAACGATTTTCTATTAGAGTGTGGAGCTACTGTAGATTGCGGCGCCGGTGAAATTATGCTATCGGCATTTACTGACGATTCCAAGCGCTGCGAAGGATTCATCACCGTCATTGAGGATGTTCTCTTGCCACCCAACTCGATGAAGAACGTTCCCGTTGACACCTCTGCCTCAGACGCTGGCACGTTTGATGTTCTTGTGGAGCCGGTTCCTCTTAATTGCGCCAAAAAAGTGTGCTCGTGCCGCGTTGTGTTCTTTCCATCAGTGATGGCTGATCGGCTTTATGTGTGTTAAACTATTCTACTGAATCATCTTGATTTTAGCAGCGCGCTGAGGGACGAGGACTAAGAAAAGAAGGTGCACAACACGGGTGCTATGTTGTGCACCTTCTAGCGCCCGTGTTGTGCACCTTCTTTTCTTAGTCCTCGTCCCTCAGTGCGCTGCTAAAATCAAAATGAATCCGTACCAACTAGCTCAAGTTTCAATTCTCATGCAGTTTATTCTACTGAACCTGTCATGCTACCGAGTGGAACGCGGCTCGCCGTCTTCGAACAAAATGTGAACAGTTTTACTGCATCGTTAAGCGACCAGAGTGTAGACCTTGTTCGTGCAGCTAACAATACAGAAGCCAACTTTTTAAGCATGGTAAACAAGGTCGCTGTCATCAGAAAAACGTCAAGCCACGGTCAAAGTTCTTGCCAAGCACGCCACTATTTTCGACTTTGCACAGAATGACGAGCAAACAAGTGTACCCGAGTCCCGTACTCGTCACGTGATTGACACAGGATCCGCTCACCCTATACGGCAGAAACCATACCGTGTCTCATCTGCGGAGCGCAAGATCATTGCTCAACAGGTAGACGAGATGTTAAAAAAAAGGGTCATCCAAGAGTCGTGTAGCCCTTGGGCTGCCCCTGTGATTCTTTTCCGGAAGAAGGACGGTACATGGCGATTCTACGTGGACTACAGACGCCTCAACTCTGTTACTAAAAAGGATGTGTACCCGCTCCCCAGGATTGATGATGTCATTCATTGTTTGCATTTAGCATCGTACTTCTCCTCCGTGGATGTCAGGGCTGGATATTGGCAAATCCCCATGCATCCGAATGACAAGGAGAAAACGGCCTTCATAACCCCAGATGGTCTCTTTGAATTCAATGTAATGCCTTTTGGCCTATGTAACGCCCCAACCACGTCTGAGCGCTTCATGGACACGATATTACGTGGACTTAAATTGGAAGTTTGTCTATGCTACCTTGATGACATTATAATATTCGGCCGTACATGTGATGAGCACAACCGTCGTCTAGACATTGTTCTCACCTGCCTTGAGAGAGCTAAGCTCACCTTGAATTCAAAGAAGTGTCACTTTGGCAATCGTGAGACTCTGGTTCTCGGTCACCTGGTTGACAAGCATGGCGTTCGACCCGACCCTCAGAAAGTCGCTGCAGTCAGCAGCTTCAAACAACCTCAGTCTGTACGAGAGTTGCGAAGCGTTTTGGGCTTATGATCGTACCTCCGTCGCTTCATGCCCAAGTTTGCCGACCTCGCTTACCCTTTGACGTGCCTGCTCAACAAGGATGCGCCTTTTCGGGGGTCAGCAGAATGCGAGTCATCCTTTTCGCAACTGAAGTTTGTTCTTACGTCAGGGCCCGTTCTACGCCACTATGACCCATCTGCAGCCACAGAAGTACACACCGACGCCAGTGGTGTAGGTCTCGGCGCCGTCTTAGTCCAACGCCATGGAGCGGCTGAACACGTCGTTGCCTATGCCAGTCGTTGTTTAACTAAACCGTAGTGAAACTACACTGTCACAGAGCAGGAATGCCGCGTGGTCGTATTTGCCGTCGAGAAGTTTCGCCCGTTTATCTATGGACGCCGATTTTCAATTATCACTGACCATCATTCTTTATGTTGGCTCACTGGACTACGTGACCCATCCGGTCGCCTTGCTCGTTGGGCGCTACGATTGCAAGAACACGACTTTGAAATCTGTTCCAAGAGTGGTCGTCGTCATGCCGACGCTGACTACCTCTCGCGGGTTCCCCTTCTGACAACCGGGAGTGAAGCGGACAAGTTCGATGACTATTTAGCAGTTGTCGATGCCCCATTTCCTGACGTGACCACTTTTCGTGCGGAGCAACGCAGTCACAACAGTCTCGCCCCTTTCTTTATCTCCGCAACGAACGGTCAACGCGGTTTCGTCATAAAGGATGGCGTTCTTTACAAGAAGAATTATTCCGGCATAGGTCCCCGTTTACTTCTAGTTGTGCCGACAAGTTTGAGACAACACGTACTTCGAGCAATGCACGATGACCCTACGTCTGGCCATATGGGTTTTTCCAGGACATTTCAGCGCACACAAGAACGCTTCTTCTGGCCGAAATTGCGTCAAGGTGTGACTGCATACGTTGCGAGCTCTGAGCAATGTCAACTCTACAAGCGTCCAACAACCCAGTCAGCAGTACTTCTTCACCCATAGCACCCCCGGTTTCACCGTTTCAGGTTGTTGGTGTTGGCCTGCTCGGCCCTTTTCCGTGATCAACGAACGACAACCGATGGATTATAGTGGGCGTTGGCCACCTTGACACGCTACGCCGAAACTTCAGCGATTTCTGCAGCAACGGCCACTCAAGTTTCGCAGTTCAAGCTATCGCACATTATATTACGCCATGGATCCCCACGTGTCATCATCAGTGATCGCGGGGGCAATTTGTTCCCGACGAGATGTTAAAAGAAGGGTCATCCAAGAGTTGTGTAGCTCTTGGGCTGCCCCTGTGATTCTTGTCCGGAAGAAGGACGGTACATGGTGATTCTGCGTGGACTACAGACGCCTCAACTCTGTTACTAAAAAGGATGTGTACCCGCTCCCCAGGATTGATGACGTCATTGATTGTTTGCATTCCGCATCGTACTTCTCCTCCGTGGATCTCAGGTCTGGATATTGGCAAATCCCCATGCATCCGAACAACAAGGAGAAAACGGCCTTCATAACCACAGATGGTCTCTTTGAATTCAATGTAATGCCTTTTGGCCTATGTAACGCCCCAACCACGCCTGAGCGCTGCATGGACACGATATTACGTGGACTTAAATGGGAAGTTTGTCTATGCTGCCTTGATAACATTATAATATTCGGCCGTACATGTGATGAGCACAACCGTCGTCTAGACATTGTTCTCACCTGCCTTGAGAGAGCTAAGCTCACCTTGAATTCAAAGAAGTGTCACTTTGGCAATCGTGAGACTCTGGTTCTCGGTCACCTGGTTGACAAGCATGGCGTTCGACCCGACCCTCAGAAAGTCGCTGCAGTCAGCAGCTTCAAACAACCTCAGTCTGTACGAGAGTTGCGAAGCGTTTTGGGCTTATGATCGTACCTCCGTCGCTTCATGCCCAAGTTTGCCGACCTCGCTTACCCTTTGACGGAAGTCTGTTACATCCCATAGCACCCCCGGTTTCACCGTTTGAGGTTGTTGGTGTTGACCTGCTCAGCCCTTTTCCGTGATCAACGAACGGCAACCGATGGATTATAGTGGGCGTTGGCTACGCCGAAACTGCGGCGATTCCTGCAGCTACGGCCACTCAAGTTTTGTAGTTAATGCTATCGCAAATTATATTACGCCATGGATCCCCACGTGTCATCATCAGTGATCGTGGGCGGCAATTTGTTGCCGATGTAGTTGAAGACGTGCTTCGTGTTGCTTTGTCTCATTTTCGCCACACTACTCCTTATCACCCGCAGAGTAACGGTCTAAGTGAACGAACTAATAGGACTCTCGTGGACATGATTTCCAAGTATGTTGATTCCGGACACAACACGTGGGACGCTATCTTGCCATTTATCACTTTTGCCTACAATACTGCACAGCACGAAACAACCAGATACAGTCCATTTTATCTGCTCTACGTACGCCAAACCCGCACAGCTCTTGACACTATTCTTCCGTTCTGTGAAACCGAACAACCTGCTCTCGCCGAAACCATTTGCCGCGCAGAAGATGCCCGGCGTATCGCCCGCCTTCGGACTTTCATTTCCCAGAAACGCTCTAAAAACCGTTACGACGAAAGTCACCGACATGTATTGTATGAGAAAGGGGATTTGGTGTGGCTTTGGACGCCGCTTCGCAAGCGCGGACTCTGCCAAAAGTTCCTGGCCAACTACAGTGGCCCCTTTGTTGTCCTGGAGCGTCTCAATGATGTCACGTACGTGGTATCTCGGCTGTTATCTACTGGCCGCCGCTCAGCAGGACCAGTGTCGTCCATGTTGGCCGTCTAAACGCTTTCATCATCGCAACGAACACTGACTCGCGACTCGCCCGGTGGGCATCGTCTGCAAAGGGGGGGATTGCTACGATACTGAGGGGACGCATGGAAGAAGAAGAGAACGAAGTTGGCACGAACGGTGGTCTTCTCGATCCCTGGACTCTCGCATTGATCATCTCCTGTAAATAAACACGTCGCACCGTAACAATATGTAATTTTGGAGAAAAAAAACTTCCGTTTTTCGACTCGCATCTCCCCCTTAAGAGACAGGAAGAGAGCAGAGTGGGTCAGGGAACAAATGGGTGTTAAGGATATCATAGTTGAAATGAGGAAGAAGAGGAGAAGAAATAAATGACGATGATGAATTAACTTTTATAAAGCCTAAACTATATTAGTGGTGGACGCAGGCACCCGACGGGGTGGTTCCCTAGTTACGGGACCCATATGTTCCTAGAAATGGACATGGGCCGGGCATGCAGCGCGTAGGCATGATAACCGCCGGTCATTAACAGTACCAAACTGAATTCCAAGAGAACGCAAAAGTACGAGGGGGAGACAGACAGTTAGGTGGACGGATCAGATTAATCTTGCAGGTATAACGTGGCCGCACCAAACACAGGACCGGGTTGACTGGCGAAACATGGAGAGGCCTTCACCCTGCAGTGGGCGCAGTCAGGATGATGAGCATGATGACGACGCTTTCATAAGGTCCTTTTCGGAAGCACATTGAAGCACTGGTGTGGCTCTATGGTAGAATCTTGCACTGCCATGCCGAATGCGCGGGTTCGATTACGGATTGCGCAGTAAACTTTATTGTTTGCCTCCATAGAGATACTTCTCCCATCGGCAGAGCCACCGACGCCGGCGCGACATTTTCTGCGACACGGGCTGGCTGTTATAACGAGAGACATCTGTGGGCTGTGGCACATACCCGATCACTACGGAACGCGGTATGCATGTTTGTGCCACACGTGAGTGGTAGAAAGAATTGTATGGCGTAAGTGACAGGAAAGTGACGTCATTCATGTCATGACCTGCAAAATGAGTTCGTGCTACACTCGTGTCCTCGTATGTCGATTTTGGCGTATACCAAGGTAAGCAGACAACAACGAGAGCGCCCAGATAGATAAAAACGATGGAAGTGCCTTGGTTTCGCTAAGAAATGCTTGGTTGGTTGGTTGGTAAAACGTTATTGTTGGACCTGAGAGAAACGACTAAAGTGCAGTGGACTCCTACGAACTTTTCGTGCTTAAATATTGGGGCAGCTACGCACTAGTGGTGCGAAGACTGAGAAAACTGAGCTGGTGGCCTTCCCCTCCTGGTTTCTCTCCTCCTCGCCATCACCATCCTTTCCCACCCGTAGCTACAATATGCTATACATGACTATGCTATGCTTTACCCTCTCCCTAACCCTCACTTTACTTCCCCATCTCTGCTATACAAAAAATTGAAGGACACTTTGTACATTCCAAAGTGTGTTCGGCGAAAGCGTGTGGCCATTCCACTGACTATGCCATAACTTTTTTTTACACTCTCACTGGGATAACACACAAACCGAATGTGTTCGTATTTTCTTTTTTAATTTTGTACCGCTAATCGCAGCGAGACGCGAGACTAATCTTCCTCCGTTCGCATGCGTTAGTATTTTGTCGCGCATTGCGCATCGCGCAAACGCCATCCGCGTTCCAGCGCTTAAATTGACGGACCCTTTGTAAATTCGAAAGTGTATTCCGTGGACGCATGTATCTATTGAGACGGCGTCGGTCAGAATAATTGCAAGGGCTGGGCACAGCGACGCTACGCATGCAAAGCGCGAGCTCTGTAGAGTCCGACGCAACCACCGTCTGTTTGCGCACCCCGGCGGCCACCTGATTCCGTGCCAGAGCTCGGATGGACAGACGGACGGACAGACCCACGGACGGACGGTAGACGGACGGACAGACGGATGGACAGACGAACGAACGGACGGACGGACGGACGGACAGACGGACAGATGAACGGATGGACAAACGGACGGACGACGCCGGACGGACACCGGACGGACGTGAGCATGAGACATTAAAGGCGTTCGCCTTAAATTACACCATCTCCCGCTAAAGGGAACCATGTGTAGATGCGAAGCAGCGGGCGCTAACGCTTACACTTGCGGCGGCGTTGACGCTGGCGCTCATCGCTACATTGCGCAGGAAAGAAATCTAGGGAGGCGCAATCACGCAGTGATGGACCGGTGTTTCCTACTGGAACATCCCAATCGCTGCTAATGGGCAATGAGAGACAGAGGACTCGGACTGGACACAGAGACCCGCAGTCCGCTTTTAGTTAACGCGCACGCTGCGAATTTTGATCGTTCGACAACGCACAGGAGAAATCTCCCACCGGCACTACCTTGCAGGTCAAGATCCAGTGCCTATATAGACGGGTGACCTGTGAACGGTTGTGCAGCGTGAGCAGTCGGTTTTTTCAATCAAGAAACTCGCTAGCAGACGCTGCCTGCGTCGGCGTTGAACGGTTGTGCAGCGCGAGCACTCGGTTTTTTCAATCAAGAGACTCGCTAGCAGACGCTGCCTGCGTCGGCGTTGCGAGGCAAGAGAGGCGTAGGAGAGGAGAGAGGAGGGAGGGTACGCGCATGCGCACTGGGGTGTAAACGCCGTGGGAGGGATGCCTAGAGGAGAGAAGAGGGGCAGGGGACGCACATGCGCAGTGAGGGTCTGGATGCCGTAGAGAGGGATGTCTAGAGGCGAGAGGGGGGGAGCGTAGGAGAGGAGGTGCGTGGGGAGGGTTTGCGCATGCGCAGTAAGGGTGGTCAGGACGCACACCACCACCACCACCGCCGGACGGATGGACGGACGCCGGACGGACACCGGACGGATGGACGCCGGACGGACACCGGACGGACGTGAGCATGAGACATTAAAGGCTTTCGCCTTAATATTTAAAAGGCTACGCCATGCTTTACCCTATCTGCGCCTTCTTGCCCTTCTCTTTACCCACACATCAGTCTCCCTCTGTCGGCAGTCTGTGTCTCGGCGAAGCTAGGCTAGGCCATACTAAGCTTTTCCTCTCTGAACGTGGCGAGGAGGCTAGACGCGGGTGGGCAAGCTTTCCCGAGAAACACCGGTCGAACCTGCGGCTTAAACAATAATAAAAATGCAGCAGCTACAGTTTTGTGAAATCTGAGGAACTGCGTTGCACGAGTACCCAGTGGTTCCCGCTGCGCTGTGTTATTGTTTTGTTGCTATTATTATTGGCGCTACAATTGCTGATATTGCAATGTGGGTATTAACGCGATAGCGTTAAAGAGCTCGTTTCGCAGAAATTCCGGCGTCGGCGTCGGCGTCGTTGGTTGTGAGCAAAAAATCATCATCTTGTCCGTGACCGAAAAATCGAGAAGGATGCAAATAAAACAAATAATAAAAATTTTCGGGTCCGAGTGAGGATCGAACCCGGGTCGTCTGCGTGGCAAGCAGGTGTTCTACCACACAGCCATGCCTTTTTTTTCTTTATTGCCGGACATTCGACACATTTTCCCACCGCAGCGTATTCAGCATGCGGTTGAAATTATAACACTTTCATTTTCACAAGAGCATCCATAAGCAGCAACACTTCTTCACCATATTCTAATTTTCGAAACACTTCGAGTAGTCTGCTCACCAAGTCGGTGAAGTAAGAGTTCACTGGTCTCGTATTTATGTCACAGTTCCTTACAGCCATGCTGTTCCTCCAGATACTATGAAGCCCCAGGAGAAAGAACATGTCATAAGGCACAGTGCCTTTACCTGTAGTTAAATAACGAATACCGTGTGGCGTGAGCGGCAATTCTTTTTTAAGGGTTCTTTGCATAATGTCCCAAAAGAAAATCGCACTCCAACAGTCTATAAACACATGTTCTATAGTTTCAGGTTTCTTACATAGTAAACAATCAGTACCCCATGGTAGATAATCCCCTCTTTCCTCTAGCCATGTTTTAACAGGCAAGGTTTTGGTATGCAGTTTAAAAAAGAATGTTTTCACTCCTCCTGGCACCACCATTCGTTTCACACGTTTTAGAACATCTTTCCCCTGGCCTCCGCTGTACAGTGCTCGGTAGAGAGGTTCTGGGAACATAATGTCTATCAAATCCGAGTTTAAACGCTTACGTGTTACAGTACCCAAATATTCAATAGAAAAGTGGTAGCTTAAAAATCTTAATGCCACCACCACTTCACGTAAAAATTTACTGGTCGTGTAACACCCACCTTCTCTTATCGAGATAACAAAATTGGGCAAGACATGGCTTAATCGTATTTGAATAACTGTTCTCAAGAAAGGATTCGTCGTGTCACGCAAAAATAAAAATCTAGAGACAAGTTGTTTTAAAAATAAATTCGGCAGTTTTAATCCCCCCTGGCTTAACTTGCGAAACAAGTTGTTTCTGCTTGTCCTTTCATATTCCGACTGCCACACAAAGACCGCAAATACTTTATGAAATTTCTTAAAGTTCAATCATTGAGCAGCTCAGAACTTGCATAAGATAAACCAGCTTGCTCGCCATGAAGATCCTGCAAACGGCCGCGCGTGCGAAAATTGAGAGGTCACGACCTCCCCATTTGTCAACTTGAGATTTCAATTCCTGTATCTTTCCATTCCATAGTTCTCTGGTGTCTCTATGTGTGCCCAATGGTACGCCAAGATAAATTCCAGGTGTGCGTGTCCACTGCATGCTTTCAAAGTTGCCCGGCGTTGTCTGCCACTGGCCATGCCATAAACCGATGCACTTACTGAGGTTTACACTGCTCCCTGTCATGTCACAAAACTCGCGAATAATTTTCATGGAAGCTGTAACACTCTCCTTATCACAGCAGAAAACAACAGCATCGTCAGCGTAAGCCAATAACCGTACTTCACATCCTTCCAGGCTGAATCCTCGTACATCTGGGCTATCTATAATCTTTTTACACAGAGCCTCTAGATATATCGCAAACAAAAGAGGTGATAGGGGCAACCCTGACGCACAGAGGAGCGCACTTGAATCCTTTCAGTCAGCTCACGGTTGATTATGAGGTTAGTCGTACAGTTGTCATACGCCATTTTAACACCTTTTGTTATTAATGTACCAACTCCAACATACTCAAGAATTGAAAACAGAAGATTATGACATACTCTGCCAAATGCCTTCTCTAAGTCAATTTGCAGCATAGCCACTTTCCTAAAATCTGCATCACACGTTTCTAGTATGCTGCGAGCCACGTGGATATTTGTAAATATTGACCGCCCTCTTATGCCACAGGTCTGATGCGACCCTACTATATCGCAAATAACATCTTGCAGTCTACTAGCAAACACCTTCATTAAAACTTTATAATCTACGTTCGTCAGTGTAATTGGTCTATAGCCTGTTACTTTGTTAACTTTATTCTTGTCGTCGCTTTTTGGTATCAAGACTTTGTAAGCCCTTTTGAAAGACGCTGAAAACCGTCCTGCTTGATATGCCTCCTTAAACACCTGTTCTAGCACCGTAGCTATCTGAGGAGAGAAAGCTTTATAAAATGCTGCTGTTACGCCGTCAGGACCTGGCGACTTTCCCGGGTTAAGGCTTGCTATGGCCATTTCAATCTCTTTTGCTGTAATATCTGCTGATAATCTTTCAGTTTCTTCGGCGTCTAATCTAGGCAAAGCGGATAAGAAATGGTTCTCATAACGAGGCTTGTTAGGTATTCGGCACTTGAACAGCTCTTTGTAGTACTCCTCAAAGGCACGCCTAATATGTTCTGCTTCTCCAGATATATTCCCATTATATTCAACCTCAACTATTTCATTCCTCCTAGCATACTTTTTCTCAGTAGCGAAAGCACGCTTCGTTGGCATTTCGTCACTCAAAATCTTCTCCGTTCGTGCACGAACAAGCGCGCCATGATATTTTCCCGCTTCGATAGCCTCAATTTTATTTTTCGTTTCTCTTATTTCTTTCATAAAGGTGCCTGGCGTTGCGGTCTCTGCATCTATGTATTCCTGCAGCATTTTTTTTCAAGTTACTTTCTTCTTTACGCTCTTCGAAACGTATTTCTACAGCTGTTTTTATGGCGCTCAATTTACGGCTTCTTTAAACCCCTCCCATCGCTCTCCCCATCCTCTTTGACAGTTTCGCTTTGTTTTAGCAATTTCTGTTTTCACCTTTTTTATAAATCTATCATCCTTTAAAAGGCTCGCGTTGAATTTCCAAGTCTCCCACTTCATTCTAGGTTTTATGACCTTTTTCCCAATAGTGAAGGTAACCAAACAATGGTCACTAAATGTTATGTTCAGCACCTTGTAATCGACACACATTGCAGCAATTTCTTGAGATAAATAAGCTCTGTCCAACCTTGCATGGCTATCACCCTGAAAATGCGTGTAATGTCGGTAATGGCCTCCATTCGCATAGTATGCAATGTCCTCGACGAGGGCTTTTCCTATGGCCCCTCTCAGATACACTACGCTCTTATCTTCCGAAGATCCCTCACGCGAGCGATCATCTGGGTCCAAAACACAATTAAAGTCTCCCAACATAACCAAACATCTATCAGTTTGCATGTGTTGTGATATTTCGTTGAAGAAACTTAGCCGCTCATTCACTTTAGTTGGTGCGTACACACACAATATTCGGAATTCCAGGTTGTCGTGTAATAAATCGCACAGCACAAATCGCCCTCCCTGATCACTTATAACTGTTTCTATTACTATACCTAAACCTTTCTTTATAAACAAACAGCAACCTGCCGCTGTGCCAACAGCATGGCTAACGCATACATCGTAGCGGTCACTAAACTGTGAAACCATACCATCAGTGTGACTCTCGCTCTCTATTTTCGTCTCCTGAACCGCTAAGATATCTAAATCTTCCTCTAACATTACCCGCCGGAGCTGACGCTGCTTACGTCTCAAACGAGAACCTCTAACGTTGAGCGTTCCGATGCGCAATGGAGCTAGCGACATATTCATTTCAATTAGCAAGAGTAATAAAACAACGGTACAGCAACCAGCTCTTAGCAACTTTCACAAACCGAGCGTCTGCGCTGGCGCGACAGCTTGAACGGGCACCCGCGACGCCAGTCGCGTTGGTCACTGCGTCGCTTCCCCTTCACGGGTGAGCGACGTTGACCTTTGCGTTGAGGCGCGTTTCCCTTTCTTGTCCCGGGCAGACCGGCTCACCATCCACTGTGGCTCCAGGCGTTGAGCGCTGGCCGCCAGCGTCTCCTCCACGGTAGCGTCCACCGTGGTAGCATCCCTTCGGCACCGCTTGGAAGGCAGGGCCGGCTCCTCTGTGGCCGTCTCATCTGGCGTCCCATATGGCGTCTCTGGTTCCTCGTTGAAATCTCCGCACATCTCATCGTGCCCTTGATCCAAGACTGCAGCGACAGGCGATGTCCTGTCAGAGCTTAAAGAGGCACTACGAGCTCTGAGGTCCGAGTTCGAGCTCTTCCGCAACTTGCGGGAAACCCCGGGAAATAGCATCACCAATCCCAGTTCAAGCAGGTGGTTCGAACAAACGCAAGACTATTTGCCCCCCCCCCCCCCCCCCCCGCGACCTCGGAAAGCGAGGCCATGCAAAGTGACGAGTCTCCCGCTCAGGTCCCTAAGCCAGAGCTAAATGTGCTTGCGTCTTTAGCAGCGATTGAGGAATCCCTCAAGCAGATGAGAGAGGCCTTAGCCGCTCAATCTAGCACAATCGAGCATATTGACGGGAACGTCTCCCACCTAGCACGTAGAGTAGGAATCCTCGAAACTAAAATGAAAATGATCGACTCTAGCAAAACCAAGACTACCAGCACTGGCAGCATTCCAAAAGCCAAGAAAGGGCAGCAGGATTCAGATAACACGAGTTCGCTGCAGGCTATGCTATTTGAATAAAATTCAAAATGGCGGGACACAACGGAAACATAATTATCTGGCAGTGGAATTGCGCAAGTTTCTTAAGGCGTAAAGCTGCTCTACTGCAGCTCATCAAAGCCCAAACGTCAAAGCCGCACGTCCTGCTCTTGCAGGAAACACTTAGCGAGAAGCTGAATCTATCGGGATACCGCTCGGTTAGCCAAAAAGGAGAAAATGGCAGAGGTATCGCCACGTTGATCAGGAAAGACACCTCTTTTGAACAGCACGAAGTCAAAATTTGTGACTCGGATAAGCGATCCGGTCTCGAGGCACAATTATTTGAAATCATTCCCAACGGCAAAATCCGACGTAACATTTTCATTTTTAACCTGTACAGCCCTCCTTCGGCTTACAAGCATAATCTCCGTTCACTCCTCAATAGGGCCGCAACCTCCGCGCGATTGCACCCCTTAATAGTGGCTGGAGATTTCAACGCTCCCCACCCGGCTTGCGGTTATGTTACACAGATGAAGAAAGGGGCCAACCTAGTTGCAGCGAGTACAGACTTAAACCTGACGCTGGTTTCGGATCCGCGTTTTCCCACGAGGCTGGGGAACTCGGTCGCCAGAGACACGACGCCTGATCTCAGCTTCACTAGAAATGTGGTGGCCAAGTGGTCCAACTTACAGGAGAACTTGGGAAGCGACCACTACATAATAGAACTCAGGATTGAAATAAGTGCACCATCCCCGAGAACATATAAATACACAGACTGGGAACTTTTTAGGCGAATAAGAGGTGAAGATGAGTCAGTGTACGACACCTTCAGTGAACTCTTTGTACAGATCCAGAGGGATGTCGAGAAGGCCACCAAGGAAGTAGTCACAGCATTTGATGCCCCGGGGATGGATGCGAGGTTAGCACACCTCCTGGAAGCCAAACACTCTCTCCTTCAGAGATGGAAAAAAACAAAGGCTAAATCGCAGGTTAAGGAAAAAGATCGCGGAGCTCAATCGAAACATTGAGGAGCATTGCTCCGAAATCACTAAACAGCAATGGAGGGACGCCTGCGCGGCGGCGGACGGGAAAATGCGCAAAGGAGGCAAATGGACCCTCTTCAAACAGCTCCTAGACGATGGACAATCTAAGGGTAATCAGAGACTAGCCATAGACCGACTTATTGATAAGGAACAATTGGAAGGTATCTCAGAAGCCTCTCAATTTCGGAAACTAGCCAACAAGTACCTTCCACTTGGACAAAGCCTAACTTCTCTCCCCCATCGGTATGAGGGCGTGCCTGCCCCAGAGCTGGACGCTCCCTTCTCGGAGGCTGAGATCAGGGAAGTTCTGCATAACCTAAACGGAAGGTCTGCTCCAGGCCCGGACGGTGTCACGAATCGGCTGTTAAGAAATTTAGACGATAAATCCATTCCGGTCTTAGTGAAGGATATAAACAGGGTATGGGAGAATGGCGTCGTACCGGACAGTTGGAAGAGGGCAACAGTAGTCCTAATCCCCAAGCCAGGTAAATCACTCAGCTTGGATCACCTCCGCCCTATCTCCCTTACTTCTTGCATTAGAAAAGTAGCGGAACACGCAGTACATAACAGGATATGCAGATACATCGAACAGAACGACCTATTCCGATACAATGTGGTGGGTTTCCGATACAATCTGGTGTCCCGGAGGATCGGAGGCGACGGTCGAACAAGCCCTACAGGAAGCTCTGGACGTTACAGAGTCTTTCCTGGAAGGTACGGGACTGGCATTATCGCCAGAGAAGTCAGAACTTCTGCTGTACAGACAGGCTAGACGAGGTGCTAGAGGACTTACTCCGCTCGATCAGGTGCCCATTAGCGTTCGTACCCGGGATGGGCGCAGCATTCCTAGAGTAGACTCTGTGAAAATTCTGGGGCTTTTATTGGACTCTAAGGGCTGCAACGCTAAGACTATAGCCCATCTCACCACAAAAACAGAGAACATTTTGAGATTAATTATGCGTGTGCCCAACAAGAAAGGCGGCATAGGTGAGGATATCCTCCTTAGGGCTCACCACGCCTTCCTCATGAGCCATGTCATTTACATAGTTGCGGCTCTCAATTGGACCAAAACGGAGAGGGATAAATTAGACACACTCATGCGCAAAAGTGTCAAAAAAGGTGCTCGGCATCCCAATCATGACTAGCACAGAGAAGCTCATGAAGTTGGGAGTACGCAACACCACTTGCGAGCTAATTGAAGCACGAAGGTCAGCACAAATAATTAGGTTATCAAATTCTAAAAGAGGTAGAAAATTACTAGAAGCAGCGGGCCTCCGTCCTATCTTCAATCAGGAATAGGCCACGCAACTTGATTATCAAACCAGGAACCCTTTTATTGTTGACCCTTTTGCAAGAAATGTCCATCCCCAACATAATAAAGGTCGAAGGCTGGCCAGAGCTAGGGCTTTCCTAAAGAACGTTTCAGGAACGGAGACCTTTGTGGACGCGGCGCGACACGCCAGCGGCAACAAGTTTTCCGTAGCAGTCGTCAATGACAGGGGAGAACTCTCGGCAGCTTCAGTGAAGACCTCCTTGGTCGATGTTGCGGCACAGGCTGTTATAGCTCTGGCATTACTAGACACAAAACGCACTACGGTGTACACCGACTCCCGGGTGGCGGTTAGAGCGTTCGCATCGGGATTGATAGCCAAAGAGGCAGCCAGGATTCTCCACGGCAAACACCCCTCAGACACTATTCATCAGATAGTCTGGTTCCCAGCTCACATGCGACCAGACGTACTACCAAGTAACCTGAACCCCAACGAGATAGCCCACGACCGTGCGCGAGGTTTCATATGCCGCGATGGGATGGTGTCTCGCGTAAGTTCGGGAGAGTTCGTCCATAGTGATCCTCTCGTTACTTTTCACGAGATCACGTCGCATTACAGAGGAGAGAGACAGAGTTTTCCCATCCCCCATCATAAGCTCAACAGATCACAAGCAAGCACGCTCCGCATGCTCCAGACGAGGTCCTACCCCTGTAGGGGCTTTCTGAGCATGCTCCACCCCTACCATAGGTCGGCAAACTCACTCATGAGTCGACTCACTCAGACTCAGATTGAGGTGTGAGTCTGAGTGAGTCCGGCTGAATTATACTTAGGTGAGTCTGAGTCCGAGTGAGTCCGCTTGAGGAAAGTTTTGGTGAGTCTGAGTTCGAGTGAGTCCGGCTGAGTTATATTTTGGTGAGTCTGAGTCCGAGTGAGTCCGGCTGAGTTATACTCAGATGAGTCTCAGTCGGAGTGGGTCTCTTTGAGGAAAATTTTTGTGAGTCTGAGTCCGAGTGAGTCTGGATGGAGAGAAATTTCATGAGTCTGAGTCCTAGTGAGTCTGCTTCAGCAAAATTTTGGTGAGTCTGAGTCCGAGTGAGTCCGGTTGAAGAAAATAATAATGAATCTGAGTCCGAGTGAGTTCGCTTCAGCAGAATTTTGGTTAGTCTGGGTCCTAGTGAGTGCTAAGCGAAAAACGTTTATTGGGTGAGTCTGCGTGGGCTCCCTTTATTTTGCCGACCTATGGTTACAAATATTGATAGCCTCCTTTTATGGCATGCCTTGTAATCGTATAGATGTACCGTCTTGTAAAGCCCTAGAAATTATTTTTCAAATTATCAAGCTGTCCATGCCCTCATATACGAGGGCATGTAAGTGGGCTGTGCAGCATGTTCTGACACATGGACAACTCCAGGCCACTTTTATTAAGCGATATCGTGATCCACATTGATTTTGATCTACAATTGTGTACCTAATCAACGGAGAATGAGTGCAATGTTCGAGCTTCATCATTCATGTGGATTCATATACGACAAAGCAGCACGATTCGCGAGCATAGAGCGCCCCTTCGCTCTCTGTTGCATTGAACCGCTTGTGTCTTTAGATGCCGCTTCGGTTTTTCCATGAATAAATGTGGCAGTTGGGAAATTTTTGAGCGCCAAACAAGACATTCACAAGTACGAGAGAGACAGGACGGGCGCTTTTGAATGCCTTGTGAATGCATTGTTTCGCGCTCTAAAATTTCCCAGTATCTATGCACCATCTCACCGAATTTCAAGCTTTGTTAAAAATGTAGCGACGACACAGACCATCGGCTTTCGTCATGTCATTCGCTACCAATTAAACAGCGGCTGCGTTATTTAAAGTGGCTAGATAAAGCTTGCTCCCGTGGTACCTCGAAAGTTGTAGCGACCGGATTTCAAGGAGGAAGGGGGTAGAAACACACCATTCATGCCATACGCGACGCTTCATCACTTGCAAAAACAAATTTCTTCGGGCTGTAATGTGGTCAAAGAATTCTGTTACCTCTCGGCAATTCAAAAAGCTTTTAAACTTTAATGACCTCTTCGAATTCTAGACTCTCTTTGGGAGATATTGCTGCCATATTTTCCCAGCACGTCTGTAGTTCAGTCCTTGCCGACTCATGCAAAACCCGTTTTTTTTTCGTATTTTTTCTTTTCTTTCCTATTCAAACACCTTTCCATTCATAGACAGCGTTGACGCGCCGAAGCACTTTCGGTGGTCCCTCAGCCGTCATTGTGTTCGTCCAAGCCACACGGCAAAAAGCTTCATCGCACGGGCGTTTCCCAGGCTCGTTTCTCGTACCTTGCTTTCGAGCTCCTAATACCCCCCAAGGAATGCAAGGAAAGTACAAAACGAAGCAACGAGCTCGACACTCTAGGCTTGGGGCCTGCATCTCTATTCTTTCAAAAGTGAACATTCGGCAGAAGTCTGTCTGGTTGGGATAACAGAAAACTGGAGAAAAGAAAAAACTCCAGCCAAAATTTATTTTAAGAAACCGCGACGTTTCGAAGCATGATCGGCTTCTTGTTCAGGGGTGAGAAGGCCCGAGATATGCAACGCCTTCTTGCCAGGCGGGATTGTTTGCCGTGAGTCGTCGCAAGCCCTGACAGTAAAGGGAGGGCAGTGCCCCCCGTGGTGTGGTTGATGTTTCCCGCTGTCTGCTCAATGTACCAGGAATCGAGGAGGGGCCGCTGGCGAAGGTTCCTTTCTTTTTCCAAAATCACCGCGCCGTCGGGACTCGTATGGTGGTCAAACCGCTAGCAGTGCTCTGTCACTTAGCTCCGTCCGCTGTTCAAGTGACGGAGGTCATTCTTGTACTGCCGCATTCTTTCATGGAAGTTCTTGGTTTCCTCAATGTAGGAAGCGGGGCAGTCGGCGCACGTGATCCGGTACACGACACCCTGCGCTTTTTCCGCAGATGCGCGGTCTTTGGGCCGAGGGATGAAACTGCCGCTGGTGGTGGATGGCTTGTGGGAAACGTCGACCCCTGGCTTTCTTAGTATACGGGCTATTGCTTCACTGGCGCCCGCAATGTTGGGGATCGACACGCGGCGTCGTTGCGGCGCCGTTGGTGTCACGTTTCCCCCGTCTTTTCTCTTACGGAGGGCTCTGCGAATAAACGCCTTTGTGTAGCCGTTGGTGCAGAGGTCACGAATTATTGTCTTCCTTTCTTCTATCCGCTGCTGTGGCGACGATTGGTGATTTTTGGTTGGAGTTTTATATTTAAACTCGTGACGCAGCGGGTGGTTGGTTGTTTACACAATAAACGAAGGCACGTTTCCGCTGCAGTAGGGCGATAGGAACTTTAAAATCGATTTTAAATACGTCCTAGGCTATATTATCTGTTGATATTTCGTAGATGATGCGCGTGTGTATACACAAATCTATCCCACATATTATCTAGCCTTCAAAATTTTGTTTCAGAACTTCAATGGGAAGATAGAGGGGGGGGGGGGGGAGGGGGAAGGCGTATGCGCTGGTATGAAGATAAGGAGCGGTCTCGTAAATACATGAGACTCGAGCACTGCTCTCCATTCCTTACACCCCTCCCTGCATCTTTCAAGAATGTGTACTTGGAAGCAGGAAAGAAAAAAAAGCGCATGTCCTGCCTTCATCTCACTCATTTTGTATTCGTTGTAGCACTGGCTTTCGATCATAAGTCGCTGAGCAGTGTTCCCTCAAGGGAGACAAATTAGCGCATTTCTCATATGTTTCATGAATCACTAGATGACATTATGAATCCACACCAATTGCCCATCAGTCTGTTATTCTGCAAAGAAAAACAGTACGTTATGGCAACCTCCGCTGCCCCATTTACCCGCTGAAAATAGGCTCCTCAATCATTTATTTATTTAATAGTACCCTGAAGGCCAGAAGGAATTACAGAGAGGAGCTGTGCATTTCAGAATGCGTAAGAGATTACCAGTTACATCGAAGTAAAAACAATACAAATAATAAGTTAATAAGGGTAGATATAATAGCGACGCAGTGAAAATAAAAAGAAATAAAATTGCTAATAGCGCAGTGTTAACTATGTGAACTTATTGCGTCTGGTTTGTAGTAAACCCTCCAGTTGTCAGTTCAGCACCTTGTCCAGTGACTTTGTTCTTAGAAATGAATATCCCGGTCCTTTCTGGGGACTAGTACGATCACTGTGAAGCGGCGTCCGCGTCCCCACCTTTCCATACGGCATTCTTGCAATCGGCTTGACTGTCAGCAATTGGGGTTTTTGGAAAGCAGAAAATTGCCACCTCGTTTTGCATGGTCTGTACCAGACCATGCAAAAAGCTTCGACCATACCTTTGAACACACTGACCGGCTCTCATCGGCGCACCTATGCACGTTCCTTTTTGCCTTGTGTCCGTATCCAGCGTGGTACTGATACGAACCTTTACCATTATCCACGAGATAGAGTAGTCACAGTTACAACTGGTTCTTAGCCGGCTCAGAAAAATATCTTGCTAGAAACAAACGCAGTCACAACCCGTGTACTTAAATTAAGATGCACGTTGAAGAACCCTGGATGGTCGAAATATCTGGAGCCCTCCAATACGGCGTCTCTGACAACCACATCTTGGCTTTGCGACGTAAAATACCAACCTCTATTATCCGCAATCACTTTGCGAAAGCATGACATCGACTAAAACCGAACTTAGCATTTCTATAATTCGAAACACTAGTATAATAATTATTGGCGTTTAACATCCGAGAACCATGATGTGATTATGAGGGACGCCGTAGTCGACGGCTACGGAAATATTGGCTACCTGGGGTTCATTACGGGCGCCAAAATATAAGCACACATGGCCCAAGCGTTTCTTCATCCATCGAAAATGCGGTCAGTATTCGATGCCGTGATCTTCGGGTCAGCAGTCTAACACCACAACCACTAGACTATCGTGGCAGGTGTTTTCGAAACTTTAGAGAGGCATAACCATGCAACCTATAACCATGTTTCCAAAATTTTTCAAGGGTGGTGAGCTCGATTCTGCAAAAGATGGCCGCCTCATATTATTTTCTTTTTCGCGTCGTCAATGAGCGGTAAATCGACTGCAAGACCATTGGCAGTTTCATGAACGTGTTTAGAAAAGCGCCATAACGTAATGTCAAGCTTTCTTCGTTCACAAGTAGCGTGATTAGGCCTTCGAACGGCAAAGCGTAAGAAAGGACTTCATTTATAATTGGGTCTGCCAAAAATGCACGTACGCGCTCGCCCATTGAAAACAAACGGCGCGTGCGCATAGCGCATTTCAAAGGTAACAGGAATGAAAACCCAATGTTCCTCGAAGGTCCGTAGACCAATTCTTATATTTTAAGAAAACATTCCCAATATTGCAAAAATCGCGTGTAATGTTGGATTTCTCTTTACGATAGACATTGCGATGCACGGGAAACAACTTCTTTTTTTATGTTGAAAGCTATCATACATATATTTTGAAGATTGCCTGACACTTGTGAACCCTTTACATGTGTTATTCTATACATAAGCTATTTTATGGCGCTCCTTCGACATTTATTGGATGAGCCGGGCCAAATCGAATATTGCTAATTTTTAGTCCGAGTACGTCTAGTTGAGAAAAAGTTAGGCGAGTCTGTGAGTCCGAGTGAGTCCGCTTCAGGAGAATGTTGGTGAGTCTGAGTCCGAGTGAGTCCGGCTGACAAATATTTTGGTGAGTGAGTCCGGCTGAGTTATATTTTCGTTATATGTTCGTGTGTCTGAGTCTGAGTGAGTCGGGCTGAGTAATATTTTCGTGAGTCTGAGTCCGATTGAGTCCGGCTGAGATATATTTTGGTGAGTCTGAGTCCGAGTGAGTCCGCTTGAGGAAAATTTTGGTGAGTCTGAGTCCGAGTGAGTCAGGTTGACGAAAATATCCATGAGTCTGAGTCCGAGTGAGTCAGGTGTACGAAAATATTCAGGAGTCTGAGTCCGAGTGAGTCCGTTTGAGGAAAAGTTTAGTGAGTCTGAGTCCGAGTGAGTCTGGATGACGAAAACACCGGTGAGTCTGAGTCCGAGTGAGTTTGGTTGGAGAGAAATTTCGTGAGTCTGAGTCCGAGTGAGTCCTAAGAGAAAAATATATTTATTGAGTGAGTCTGAGTGAGCTCTATTTATTTTGCCGACCTATGACCTCGACATTGAACCACTATGGCCAGATTGTGCTGAATTGTCCTCGTTAAGCCACATGCTCTGGCAGTGCCCTGCATTACAGGATTTTAAAAAAGGAGAGGACTGGACGATGGCCATCACGGATCCCAGACCAGACTTCCAGCTCCAGGCTGTCCAGAGGGCCCGTGAACGAGCAGAAAGGCACGGCCTCTCTATTCCGACATGGGGCTAGCCCACGGCTGGGTAGGCCTACCTAGTAGGCCCGCTGCCTACCCTCTGAGGACCCCAAATGAAGTTGCTTGTCTGTCTGTCTGTCAACACACCCACGCCAAACTTCGCTTTCGCCCATATACCCGATAGGCGAAGGGCTCCTGAATTTTAAAATAAAGCTACCCTTTGCGTGGTGAGGCATTCGTAGCAGCATACCAAGCATTCGTAACACCACCCCAAGCATGACCTTTTTCTTGTCATTTGCTTAAAGGGTGGGATCAAAACTTATTTTTCTGTTATGCAGCGTGTTTTATTGTGCGAATTACAAGAAAAACTATATCAATAGGCAGCCGAACCCTGAAATATAAGCGGATCAATCACGGAGGCTTTTCAGGATAACTTAAACAAGCTATGACTGAGTAAGCTTTTGTGGGAACTTTATTTATGCTTCGGCCAACGCAGCTATAGAGCACTGAGTGCTTTAAATCGTCTCAACTTTCTAGGGGTGTGCGAACATTCGAAAATTTCGGATAACGAATCTGGTAGCGATCTATCTGATTTGGTACTGGAATCGAACAGCGCATTTTAGAAATAGCGAACAATTTTCGTACAAAAAATTGAAGGACACTTTGTACATCCAAAGTGTGTTCGGCGAAAGCTTGTGGCCATTCCACTGACTATGCCATAACTTTTTTCTTTTACACTCTCAGTGGGATAACACACAAACAGAATGTGTACTTGCTTTCTTTTTCAATTTTTTACCGCGAATCGCAGCGAGACGCGAGACTCATCTTCCTCCCTTCGCATGCGTTAGTATTTTCGCGCACTTTGCGCATCGTGCAAACGCCATCCGCGTTCCAGGTCTCAAATTGACGGACCCTTTCTAAATTCGAAAGTGTATTCCGTGAACGCCTGGGTCCATTGAGACGGCGTCGGTCAGAATGATTACAAACTCTGGGCACAGCGACACTACGCAAGCAAAGCGCGAGCGCTATAGAGTCCGACGCTACCGGCGTCTGTTCGCGCATCCCGGCGGCCACCTGGGCTCCGTGCCAGAGCTCGGATGGACGGATGGACGGACGGCCATGGACGAAATGGACAGACGGACGGATGGACGGACAGACGGATGGATGTATGGACGGACGGACAGACGGACAGGCGGACGGACAGACAGACAGACGGATGGACAGACGGACGGACGGACATTTGACGGACACCGGACGGACGTGAGCATGAGATATTAAAGGCTTTCGCCTTAAAGAATACATCATCTCCCGCTAAAGGGAATCATGTGTAGATGCGAAGCAGCGGGCGCTAACGCTTACACTGGCGGCGGCGTTGACGCTGGCGCTCATCGCAGCGTTGCGCAGGAGAGAAACCTGAGGAGGCGCAAAGCACGCAGTGATGGACCGGTGTTTCCTACTGGAACATCCCAGTCGCTGCTAATGGGCAATGAGAGACAGAGGACTCGGACTGGACACAGAGACCCGCAGTCCGCTTTTAGTTCACGCGCACGCTGCGAATTTTTATCGTTCGACAACGCACAGGAGAAATCTCCCACCAGCACTACCTTGCAGGTCAAGATCCAGTGCCATATATACGGGGTGGCCAGTAAACGGTTGTGCAGCGCGAGCAGTCGGTTTTTTCAACCAAGAAACTCGCTAGCAGACGCTGCCCTGCGTCGGCATCGTGAGGCGAGAGATGGGGGGAGCGTAGGAGAAGAGAGAGAGGGGAAGACGCGCATGCGCAGGGGGGGGGGGTGCGGACGCCGCGGGGAGGGATGCCTAGAGGAGAGAGGGGGGAGCGTAGGAGGAGAGAGAGGGATATCGTAGGAGGAGAGAGAGGGAGGAGACGCGCATGCGCAGTGAAGGTGTGGCCTCCGCAGGGAGGGAATGCCTATTGGAGAGAGGTGGAGAGGAGGTTTTTTATTTTTATTTTTTTAATTGGTTTGCGCATGCGCAGTGGGGGGTGTGCACGGACGGACGGACGGACGGACGGACACCGGACGGACGGACACCGGACGGACGTGAGCATGAGACAACAAAGGCTTTCGCCTTAAAAGCCTCAAAGGAACAGAACGTTGGAACAGTGGGGGGGTAACGTTTCTTGTTTTAATCAACGAATTACCAATGTGCATGCAGCCGACGGTATCACGGGACTATCGACGCTATAATTATTACAGGATGCAGACGCTCGTGCTTAAAGCTGCAGTGCTGGCGAAGCGATTGAGTCATCAATCCATTATCTTCATGATGACATTCATAATGACGTTGACTCCTGATTATTGTTTAATACTCATGTAACAGTTTTATTCAAAATCTTTTCGAAAAGTGTCACACTGAATACTACAGACACTTCTGTATTTCAACCTGCAGTTCCAAAACATTGATGAGGCCCTAGTGTCTGCTGTGTATGAGATTGGCCAAGTTTACAAAGTTGTAGTATTTTTTCTCAGTTAAAAGTGATCGTAATGTTCATTTGGTAAAGCTAGGGATTATTTCTTTTAAATAAAATGCTGTAGAATTCCTGAGCGGTTTCGAAAATGGTTACATTACAATTCTAGGAATGATTTGAAAATGGTTGTTTACCAGTGAATAGTATTCGTTTCGTATTCGTATTTGATTCAGTCTCAGCGCTATTCAGCTCGCATTCGATTCAAATTTAAAATTTATTATTCGCACACCCCAACAACTTTCTCTGAGCACACAATATGTTTGGCTTCATTGACACTTTTGTCCCAGCACGGTTTGGTATGCTGCCTTTTTAAAGGCACATTTTGCTGTCCAAATGTAATTAAAACTTGTATGTTTATTTTGCTGTGCATATGTGTCAGTTTCGTCTGTTTGCTTTTCTTACGAGTGGTCCGTAACCTGCTATAGTGACTTATATTGCAGTGTGACAGGCGATAGATGTGCCTTCCTGTATAAATACCTGTAGTTTGTTTCTTACCTGATGTGGTTACCCTGACCAGGACTGTTGTCACCAAATACCGATAAAATCCCTTGCGTGGATGCCGGAAGCGAATGGCGATGATGTCTTTTCAAAGAGCAGGCACGGAGGATTTTTCGTATGGTGCGCGGAAAAATGTTCGGATGTGCCATACTAAGGAACGAAAAAAACTCCCGCCGTCTCTTGATGCATTCACCTAATACATGAGACTGGGTCACCGAGGTGATAATTCACATTTGATTCACCTTTAATCCGCTTTGTTCTCTTTAAAATTTGATTTGCTGTTACTGCACGTTAGGATTTCATAAACTTTAATTCACTTGAGCATTTGGTTCAAGGCTATATAATGCAATTTGATTCACTTGTAATTAACTTTGGCCTCATATGTGACTGCGCTTTAATTCAGCTGAACATTTGATTAACCTTATGTCCTTATGCAGTTGTCACTTGACATACTCTTACTAAATTAAATCGTTCTTTCTCGTTGTCTTGACGCTTTGTGCACGTCGCCCGTTGTTCTAGTGCATCCGGGATCGGCCCGCATGGCTTTTGATACCCTTCATGTTCACGCCTCCGGACGCGCCGGATCTCTTTACTCATGCGGCACATAAAGCTTTCGCTTTGATATGGCCCTTTGCGCCATAAACACCATATATCATCATTGATATGCAGGACTTGTTTCACAGGAAATGAAACGTTTCCCAACCCGTGCCCCCCCCTAACAAGGTTTCGACAGAAAGAGCTATTCGCATGGAGACATTCCACGAGAAATCGACAAGGGTCCGAAAATTCATATATATAGATCTGACTGGACATTTTGTATTTTGTACACATACCACTCAGTAGCCCGAAAGGGAACTTGTTTTTTTTTATTAAGTGCATAATTTACAAAGGAAAATATAGCGAGCTTTTTTCAATAAGAAGAAGCCAATTTCATCTCCTGTCGATATCGAAAGTTCACGACGATATAAAAACGCAAATATAACGGTTACAAAGAAAACAATTATTCTGTCAAAATTTATGCATAATGAAAAGAAAAGTAGCCTTGTTTGAAACTTGTGGACCGAACGAAGCCATTTTTGAAGAATGTTTAATTATTCAACGTTCTAGAAATATTGCGATACGTGCGATTTTTTCTCCAAAGCAAATGCGTCTAGCGTTTTGAAACTTGTTAACCTCTGATAGCGTAATAAGTTCAATACCTGCTTTAAGTATTGTTGCTGCATCTCAAATACACAATTTCATAAATAGTCACAAACTTTAAGTTTCGGCGAAAATCAGCCCTATTGAACAATCAGTATTTAAAGAAAAACCATGAACCTAAGATTTCTCTTAAAACCCCGTAAACAGACCCTTGCAATCTATGAAAAAACAAGAGACAGAAACATGTTGCATTATTTTGTTTCCAACAACAACAATGTGGGCACAAGTCAGAGCTTTTTGAGTATGCGCTCAGGCAATAAGAACATTAGAAATCGGCATAAAAAAAAACCGCGATAAGCTTCTGACTTGTCTGAACGTAACCTTAATTACAACAGAAAGGCAGTTTTGGCACTGTGACGAATACTTATCTAAAAGGCTCATTTATCGGGCGGGTCACTCAGGTCTAATGCAGTAAATTCCAATACACGCTGACACAGTTAGACAAATACATAGACAAAGTGCTGCAATAAAATGCTCCAACATCTCGGTACGACTTCAGAAGATAGAACATAAGCGCTCCTTGGGGTGCTCCCACCCCTTCCTTTTTAGCTGAGGAATGCGTAAAACAAAAAGTAAGATGCGTTCAAAAAATGCTGCATCTTTTGCAGAGGAGTTATAGCAATGCGTGAGATTAAAGAAAAAAAATAAACCATGATTTGTGTCGTGAGATCTGCTTAGCCAAACGTGCAGAGAAAGTATGCTATACTGAAACATGCGGCAACGATTTCCACTGGTTCTTCCTAAAACAACAAGAGGTTTCCAGATTGACTGCATTTGCATAGAGCAGTATTGCATTCTTCAGCTTCACGGTCTTACTCGCCACAGTGGTGTAGTGTTTATGGTGCTCGACTGATAACCCACAGGTCGCGGGAGCCAATCCCGGCTGCGACGGCCGCTTCATCAATGGCGGCTGAAGCACTAGAGACCTGTGCTCTTAGATTCAGGTGCATGTTGTAGAACCCAGTCTGTGTAAATTTCCAGAACCCTCCGCTACGGCGTCTCTAATTATCATATCGTGGTTTTGGGCCGCTAAGCCCCAAAAAGTATTATTGTCAGCATCACGGCCATGTGCGCCACCATTTCAAACGTTGACTCAATCACTGCACAGCTTCCCGCTGTTTGGTTGTACAGTATGGCTTGGTGCTTTACTAAGCTACCAACACCATCACAGGAGCTCTCACCATGTCACGTGGCCAAAAAAATTCACTTAGTTAATATGTGGTCTTTTTGAGACAATTCGTACAACTCAAACTTGTTCTTGAAGTGACTGCTGGCGCCATCAGAAACAGGGGTAACGTATGTGTCTGGCTGAACTTCTTCTTTTATGTAGTCAAATATTGTTTGTAGTGCAAAGCAAGCATATGCAGCAGCATCGCATGTATTATCAGTGAGGAAAGAAAAACTTTGTGAGGCATACTCCCTTGTTACGAACTGGTAAATATAGACAGCTTTTTGTGCCAATGATACCACTGTACCTCGTTTGGCAAGGTAGCTGTCCAATTTCCCAAGAAATGAAAGTGAAGAAAAAACGGGATTCCTTTTGTTGATTCTCTTTGGTGTCACGTATTGCTTGAATGGGCTCTTTGTAATCATGGGTAACCCACTTTACAAACACTACACTGAGCTCTTACAGAAAAGCGCTTGCCCGCGCTGTCTTTCTCACGAGATCTCCATTTTTTCACACTGCTTAGGCTACCTCAGTCTCTTCAATAGCTTCCTAACTTGTAGTTGTCCAAGCATCCTCCTTTGCACAGTGGTAACAATCACCTAGGAAACGAAAAGTTGTGGGCGAGCTGCATACGCATAGTTCTTTCAAGAATTCAGCTGCATAGGCCCCGCCCGTGATATCCTAAAGCACCGAAACACATTCTCTGGAATTGGCACAGTAGATTCAATACAAACTTCTTCTTCTTGTGGGATAAGAAGAACTTATTTCGGCCGCAAGGAATAAAACTTTGTTAGCCCAATGGTTGTGTCAGCATTAGCTTCTTTAAAGAGCTTCTTTAAATTTCAACATTCGCTCTTTTACTGTCACAATCTGCTTTTTCATACTTTCAACATTCATTATGCTTCGGTTTCTCCGTTCTCGAATCTATTCTCATTTCAGTAAGCTGAACCGTAATGTCGAAAACAGATGACTGTCACAGCAGCATCACCCGAAACTGGCAGTGATACAGACGCCAATAAAGTGGAGGCTTCAAGGCCAGTTTTAAAAGAGCAGAATTAGGCATTGAAAAATGTCGCGCTTAAAACGTTCATTCCGATTTACCATAACTGCCTTTCCGCTGCAAATATTTTTACGTTCAGACAAGTCAGAAGCATATCGCCATTTTTTTTCCTCCCTATTCCTCATGTTCTCTTGCTCTCAGTGCATACTCGAAAAGCTCTGACTTGTGCCCACTATATTGTCACTGGAAACAAAATAATGCAACATGTTTCTTCATATTCTTTTTCTGTAGTCTCCAAGGGGTTTGCGGGGTTTTAACAAAAGGCGAAGATTGGGTTTTTTAAATACTAGTTTTTCCAATAGGGCTGATTTTCGCGGAACTTGAAAGTTTGCGACTATTTACAAAATGGCTATTTGAGATTTGCAACAATATTTAAAGCAGGTATTGCACTTATTACGTTCTCACAGTTTGTCAAGTTTCAAAACACTAGACGCATTGGCTTAGGAGGGAAAAAATATATAACAACTTTTATAAAATGTTGAATATTAAGATATTCTTCAAAAATAGTTTCATTCAGTCCACAATCTTCAAACAAGGCTATTTCTCTCCTCATTACGCATACATTTTACAAAAGAAATGTTTTCTTTGTAACGGTAATAGTTGTGTTTTTGTATCGTCATGAACTTTCGAGAACGACAGGGGATGAAATTGGACCCTTCGCATTCAAAAAGTTCGCTATATTTTCCCTCGTAAATTATGCAGTCAAATAAACAAACGAAGTTCTCTTTTGGGGGCTACTGGGTGGTATGTGCACAAAATATCAAATAATCTGTCAAACCTAAAATATGAATTTTGGGACACGTGTCGATCTCTCGTGGAATCACCCCACGGAAATGCCAAGAACGCCACAAAACTGCACACGTAAGCAATAGCAACATTGTAAATGGGAGTAGGTTCATAAAGTGATTCGCGAGTGAAGGAGCGTGCGCGAAGCATTAGGAGCCCGAGCCCACCGACTCAACCTGTATAGTGCTGGCGTCGGGAACTTCAAGTACGGCTTTTGGCTGTACACAGCGATGCATTCTTAAAGGGAACATCAGAGCGCGGGACGTCTACTCGGCGCTACCACCGGCCGGAGGCTGCAACAGGTTTCGCGCAGGCGCCGTGAGCACTGTCGGTGGCGCTCTTTCGTCGTCCGCTAACTTGTGCCTCCACACTACGAATCGTCGCCAAAGAACTTCAAGCTACGAAAAAGCACCTTTCTCGGCGCTCATTGCGACTGAGCAAAATCCGCTGCAGTCGCCGGCCGGTCGAGGCGCCAAGCGCACGACACACGCTCCCATCTCCTCTTTAAAAATGCACCGCTGGGTACAGCCGTCATTTCTATGAAAAGAAACACGCGAGCGCGTGGCAAATAGCCTCGTACCGCATGTGTGGCGCGGCGCAGTGGCGAAATGGGAAAATAAAAGCAGAGATCGGTGCCCTTCCGTCTACTGCTTCCACACCATCTTGCAGTTTTCCTTCTTCTACTTATCACTGTGCTTTGTTTCGTGGATGTCACGCCCCTCTGCGGACAGGTAGACGTCATGTTTATTTGCTAAGCGAAGTTACCTTCGCATATGATGAAGAGCGCTCTTATTACACCACTTGCCCTTGTATCAACGCACGGGAGATAGTAAAAGCAGGTCTGATCTGTGGAAAAATTCGTTATGCTTTTCGTTTTCTCCCAAATGCTTGCGAGGCTGTGATAACATTAATCCTTATCGAACCAAATCATCTGCGCTGAAATGTCCCAACATAAAATAGATTTCAAGACGAAAGCGCAAAATAAAGACACATTCATGACGGGAGTATAAGCAGTAGAAGGGACGAAACCCATTCTCTCCTTTTATTTTCATAATTCGGCACTGCGCTGAGCAACGTATGTGGTAAGGCGCTATCCGCCTCGCGCTCGCGTGTTCCCTTTCATAAAAATTACGGCTGCACATGCATGGGAGATTAGCTCGTTAATCGATTTTGCAACTGTCCCCGTAAAGCGTGCTCTGTCATATAAATAGTCACCTTGAGGCGAAGCAAGCCAACAACGTCAGGTTTTGCTCGTTGTC